>RJVU01049572.1:2066338-2077120 GCA_003731715.1 Anabarilius grahami
AGTTTGAAGGAAAAAAAATATTGAAAGAAAAATGCAATTCCATTGCCAAATGATAATTTAGAAAATTTACAAAATTTTGTATAACCATAATATATTCGTTAATTTAAAAAATACCACTGGTAAATCTTTATACATTGTCATATGAAAAGCCAGTCAGAAACTACACTGATTTAGCTCTCACAAGCATACAGTATGCTGTGTATGTCTGATTCACTAAAAGGAACCGGCTTAAAGGGGCCAGCTTTATAAGACCATATAAAACTTCAGGGGATTAAGATAAAACTTGTTCATTGTTAAGAAAAAAAAATACAATTTAATAAAAACGTCAAGCAGCATGACAAGTAATGTGGTTTTCAGGAAAAACGTGCAGGTCACTCATATTGAGGGGTTGTGAACCTGTCAGATGTTTGTTAAGGCTTATTTGTTGCTAATAAAGGCAAAAACATGTCAGTGTGATCTAGCATTCATGTGCAGAAATGTTGATGCAAACAGTGTAATAGGCTAGTTTGCATTGACAGTCCCTGTGCATTTTATAGCTAATGTTCTTCATTCCTAAAGGCAGGATATATGCTGGTAACGGAATACAGTGGCACCACATATGTGCTAATGTGAATGAGAACGGTACAATAATTAGATCAATTTAGAATATTACTGACGGTCATTCCTGACATTACACATTATATTTGTGGAAGAGAAAATACTTCTTCAAGTAAACATGTGATATGTATGTGGACTGTGCTTGTGTTGATGGTGTATGCTTGTGTCACTGAGTGTGTGTGTGTGTGCATGCATGCATGTGTATAGTATATATAGTGGCAGAGGGGTCAGTGGCTATCCTCTGTCTGCTCATCACCAGTGTTAACGCTCAGTGAACGAGTCTCTGTTGGATCTGGTGGGGGAGGCTGGTGCTCTCCGACTTCAAAGATGGCAACAGACAGATTGATGGATGCAAACACACAAACAGAGGGACAGACAAACAACAGGGGAAAAGACACAATTAGGAACAACACAAAAGAACATGAAGACAAAGGCAGTAACAATGAACACTGAAAATGAACATATACTGCATGATAAACAAGGTGGATTCATCAGAGAATTCATGAACTGCAAAATCGGAGTCATAGGCTATAAATCCAAATCACATTCAAGAAACAGATAGCCAGATGATTTGCATAACCATAATTGAACATTTGGCATGTTAAGTTTCACAAATAAATACTTTCTGTATAAAAAAAACAAAGAAAAAACACTATTAAGAACATACATCATACAAAAACATACACGTCATATACAACAAAAAAAAGTATTAGAAACACCTTCATGTGTAATGGAATCTATTTGCCTCAAAACAACAACACTATTTAGTGAATAATAATAATAAAAATGTATAAAATGACAAATTAAACATAAAAAAAATACATTAGAACCATGTTAACATTATGTCAACCTTAAATATAACTATGGCTAAAAACTAAATAGATAACATGCATTTAAGAGTTGTTCAACCAAATGGCATCACTTCCTTATGAAATTAAATGGCAGTTCTAAGCATAGTTAGGCCATTAGAAACATAAACTGATTAGAAACATAAGCACTGATGTTTCTATATATACAAACGATAAATGAACTGAATGAGTTAAAACAACATTGGAATGAATATGCACATAGATTGTCACATGGACTAATGTCAAGGAGATGGGGAAAAAATGTGAGTGGTTTGTTAGTGCAGGTCTCAAGAGTGTGTGTGAGCTGAGTATAGGTAATGGATTGTGACAGAAGAGAGAAGTTGATATAGCAAGAGTGTTACTGATCTGTAGTTCTTGTGTTAAAGACCAGGGATCAGGGCAGGGCAGAAAGGCTGTAAAGGGTGTAAAATGGAGGGAAGTTTGTAGATCATTGCTCTCACCAATAGCTAACATCATAAGCACTTATATTAGTCCCCACAGTAGTGGTGATATACATTCTATGGCCGCCAGGCTGTATTTAATTACATTAAACATTTCCAAATGCATTTGCACCTGATCAATTACACTGAAATTTTCATTTATAGGTCAGAATATTTATAATGTTTTTCACAATTACTGTACGAATAAATGTCCTCTCTAACTCACCTGGGGACACCTGGTGGGGCACGGTTAGGACGAGAGGGGACCTGAGGCGGGGGGCCACTGAAGGGGTCAGGAGAGGCTCCAGGTCTGGATGGCACAGGAGGTGCTCCAGCAGTAGGGGGCCCTGGAGCGGTGCGTCCACCTGGACGAGGGGGCCCAGGTGGGGCCCGGCGCTGGGGAGTTGGACTAGACATTGGAGATCTGTTAATATTAATAAAATATAATATTATTCTTCTGAGATAAAAATTTCTGACTAAAGAGTTTTAAAGCTGCAACCACAAAGCTCACCACCAAGACCTTTTTTACTGTTCTGACTCGGGTTGCTATATCTTTTCTAACTGATCGGATCGACAGTTTTCTTAAAACAGAGAGCCAAGTTTATCAATCAATCAATCAATCAATCAATCAATCAATCTACCTATCTATCTATCTATCTATCTACAGATTCTACACTGATCTGTGGGCAGAATTATAATCACCCTTGGTAAATATGAACAAAGATGGCTATAAAAATAAACCCTGCAAAAATCGAACCTTTCATTGAAGTAAAAGAATTGAAAGTGGGGGGAAATCACATTATGAAATAAATATTTTTCTCCAAAACACATTGGCCATTATTGGTACCTCTAGAATATTTTATGGGTAAATTATCTCTGCAGTATATTTCCATTCATGTTTACATTTTTTATCACATCAGGGTGACTAGGAACATGAAATTGTCCAGCCATGACTTCTTGTTCCACAGGAGTATAAATACGAGGAAACAAAAAGGCCAAATTCACTAAATCATCCATCACAAGGAGTAAAACCAAAGAATATAGTTCTGATGTGCAGAAAAAGATTGTTGAGTTTCACAAAATAGAAAGTGGCTATAAGAAAATAGCTAAAGCATTGAAAATTCCCATTTCCACCATCAGGGCAATAATTAAGAAGTTCAAATCAAAGACTCTCTAAATTAGTTGAGTCTTGAGGTCAGAAAAGCCTAAAATAAATGATCAAACAGCACCTACATCAAGTTGTTTGGGAGGGTTTCAAGAAAAATCCTCATCGCATCCATAAACAATCTCCAGCATATTCAGTTGTCAGACAAAACTGGAACTTCAAACTGGGCCGGCTTCTATGGTCAGATGAAACTAAAAAAAATAGTTGTTTGGCATTAAACCCACCAGATGGGTTGGTGCACACTGGGATAAAAAATGACCATGGTTAAATATACTGTTGTATCTTTAATGTTGTGGGCATATTTTTCTGCTGGACATCTTGTTCAGATACATGGCATCATGGATTCTATCAAATACCGACAGATAAAAAGATCGAAATCTGACTGCAATGTTCCAAAACAAACATCAAAATCAATACAAAAATGGGTAACTGAGCACAAAATGAAGCTTCTACCATGGCCATCCCAGTCCCCAGACTTGAACACTATAGAAAATGAGTGGGGTGAACTTAAGAGGTGAAGCACCAACATGGACCTGGGAATTGAATGGATCTGGAGAGATTCTGTATGGAGAAATGGTCTCTGAACTCTTTCCAGGTGTTCTCCAAATTCATCAGGCATTACGCGTGAAGAGCTGTTATCTTGGCAAAGGAGGTTGAAAAACATATTGAATAAAAGGGTGCTAATAATTCTGGCCAACGTGTTTTGGAGAAAAACATTAACTTCATAAAGAATTTTTTCCCCCATTTTCAATTCTTTTACTTCACTGAAAGGTCAGATTTTTGTCAATTTTTTTAAATAAAAGGCCAAGAGGATTAACAATGCAGATTTATTTTTACAGGCTTCTTTGTTCATATTTACCAGGGGTGCCAGTAATTCTGACCAGAACTGTATCCATCCATCCATCCATCCATCACTAGCAAATCCTAGCTACTGGCTTAGGACATGCTACCAACATGTCAGCTACATTGCAAAAATACTAACAATGCCTAATAACTGTGATGCAGGGTGAACTCAAAAACAAAGGAGAGATGGATACAAATGCAGTTATTTTATTAAACAGAATAAAAATAACAAAACAAACACAGGAACTATAAAGCCAGGGAAACAGCATGAGCACCCAAACAAAACATCCATGTAGAGACACAACTCGACAAAGAACACAAGAAACACTGAGGTTTAAATACTAGAGGGGTAATAGACAAGCAAGACATACCTGGGAATGATCACAGAACTAATTAACTAGAAAAACACAAAGGACTATAAAAATGACACACGGGACAAGAAACAGGAACAGGCTAAAATGCAAACTAAAAGTCCAATAAACAAAACACACAAAACACAGAGCCAGGAAATACGTAACAGTAATATGCAAGCTTCATGTTAAGATATGCTAGCAATGGCTAACAAAAGGTTTTATCTTGCAGTTGGCAGTTCCCCTTCATTGGTAGAGTGTCTGGGCTTTTTTCCCTAATTGGAGTTTTTGGTCTGCGTACCACATTTGGACAACTTTTAAGGTGCGGTGAGTTCCTGACTTTTCTAACTAAATGTTAAAACATGCTAGCAACTTCTACAAACATGCTAAAACATCTGACAGATTGTGTGGCCATAAAACCTCCAGACTTCAAGCTTTTTAAAACTACTTACAACCTTACAATTTCAAGTTTTTAAAACTACTTCAAACTTTCTAATCAGAAACGATGATTTATCGAAAAAGATAACACAGTACCTGCGCCCTGAAGGTCCTCCTTGTACCTGCAGCCAGGAGTCATCCACCGGTGGAGGCATGGCAGTGGAGACTGTGGTGGTGCTGATGTCACCAATGATGCTGAGGGCCTCTCTCAGAGCGTGGTACATGCGCAGCATCTCCTCCCTGTGCTGAGCCTGTTCTGCTGACTCCTCCATTAAAGTGTTCTGGTCTCCACATGAGTACAAGTTAGCAAGCAACTCAGCATGGATAAAGTCCTTAGTCTATGGGAAGAAAAAGCAAAGACAAAGATAAAAAGCTGTTTTTGCCAGTAACTACAGGGCCAAGAAACATCAAATAAAAATCCAGTAAGTTCGTACTGGAAAAATTTGATCCTTGAATGGATAGTTTGATTCTTACATGATACTTATTTGATCCCACCAGGATCCTTTAGATTTGGATGATAGAAATTGCATAGAAATTATATTAGGTATATCAAAGCGTCATTTAAAACAGCTTACATTGTTGATCATGAGATGCATGATGGTCTTGGGCATGAGGTCCCGCACAGTCTTGTTGACGATGGCCATGTAGGAATCCACAAGGTTCCTGATGGTCTCCACCTGCCTCTCAAGCTGTGGATCCATGGAGTGCATGAAGCGATCCGAGCCATTCTCCTCACTGGCATCACTCTGCTGAGGGCCATCAAGACATATTGATATTTACATATTACTGGCACTAATAAAATTAGGGACACAATGAGGAACAAAGTGTGGAATAGTAAAGCAATTCAATTCAGCCCTATCGTGAGTAATCCATCTAGATCATGATTAATTCGAAAATTATCTCCTGGGGATTAGTGGACTAATCCTTTAACCTTTCAGAGGTCAGTGTTCAGTTCAAAGCATTGTTAAATACAACACATATTGATACTCAGAGAAAAATAAGTTTGCATATGACATAGTTATTTTGGAGGGGGAAAAAAAAAACAGTCAGAGACACATATTTTAACTTACCTTCTCTTTATCCTGCAGACATAGCAAAGAAAGCACAATAAGTTAAAATTAGTAAGATATCAATGTAAATCAATGTGGTTTGTTAGAATTGTGTTGGTTATTGGTTATATACATGTGCCAGCTGTTACATCACAGGAATGTGTAAGTTAATATGACTGAGAGTTGATCAGTGGAGGCATTTACGTACAGTGATGCGCTCTGGGTAGACTCCAGCTCGTAGAAAGGATGCCTTCCAGCTGTCCACCTCCTCCTGAGTGTCGCAAGCTAATTCCAGTTGCCTGTAGTCTTTATACACATTCCTGAGACAACAGTCCAACAAGAATGACACAGAAGAGAAGATATCATTGAATAAAGTCATTATTTTAGTTTCGTTTTTTTTGCGCACAAAAAGTATTCTCGTCGCTTCATAACATTAAGGTTGAACCACTGCAGTCACGTCGACTTTTATAACAATGTCTTTGGTACTTTTCTGGACCTTGAAACTGGTGGTTAAATTGCTGTCTATGGAGGTCTTATACCTCTTGGATTTCATCAAAAAATAAAACGAAATAAAACGTTTCTTGAGCAGCAAATCAGCATATTAGAATGATTTCTGAAGGATCATGTGTCACTGAAGACCTGAGTAATGGCTTCTGAAAATTCAGCACTGACAATCATTTTAAATTGTTATAATATTTAAAAACATTAAAATAAATTCTAACCTTTGTTCAGTGTTAAAGAGAGCAAACACATGTTTGCTGGACATGAAGCTTTTCTCTATATCTCTGAGCTTCAGGTTGTCCAATGGCAGCATGTACTTCTTCTCTTTCTCCTGCAGGGGGCAAAAAGCACAATTAAAAAGGAATAAAATCAGAGCAAAAAAAAAGAAAAAAAGAACAATACCAGATCAGGGACTGCACTGAAGAGTTATTATAGATCAAAATAGCTGATCCTGAACCTGTATTTGCTGTAACTATAAGGCAAAAGCAGTGAAACAAAAACAAACAGTTTCAAAGTATAGAGCTATGTTCAGAATACAATACTACTAACGTAAACACAGTATACTGAGCTACATAATTTTGAAAGAGTACAACATAATCACAGGATACTGAAGTTTACTGTTCAAACATACCAGCAGTCTGGTTAAACTTGTCTTGCACCCTTACATAAAACCATTAGTCTAATCTCACTGACAGGTACCTCACTACTTTGTGATACACCCACAAATGTTCAATCGAGTCAGAAATCATCTCAGAAATTAAATGGCTATTTGGCATTTTAATGAAATTTTGTGTAAAATGTCTAGTCTTGCTTACTAAATCACATCAATGTGTCACACATGAGATGGGTGCAATGGGACTGGGGTGTAAAATGTGTGAAACATGATTATCAAAGATGTATTTTTGTAAACATCTTAAATCCACTTGGCTCAAGTATTCGAGAGGGCTCGCTTCTGTATGATAGTATTCCGCTCCGCACATAGCCTAGAACTCTTTTATAATTGCATATGGTACAAATTCAGCGGTATTAAAAAACACTGTTAGTGCTTGTGTTTCATCCGAAGCAGCTATCACGCTAAAGGGTTAACAAGTACTTGTGATGTGAGTATTGATTCCACACTGCAATGGCACACTGAGCATCATGCTTTATGACTCATACACTTAATCAAGAACACACAAGCTGGAGATGGAAATCCTGTATGGATTAAATTCAATAAACTCTACTCTATTAAAGTATGTTTTTTTATGTTTGTTTTTGTATACCTAAAGGGGACAGGAAATGTTGATTTGTCATTATCATCAATGCTTATTCCTTTTAAATATAAAAGCTAGAGATGAGAGATGACATGAAGCGTGTAGGAGGAGAAGAGGGAGTGAAGATGAAAACACTTGCATGTTAACAGTGTAAAGCCTGCACATATAAAAAGAGTAACCTACTTACAAACCGCCAGAGGAATTAATTTAAGCATCAACACAAAATGATCTGTATAACAGCTAACTTTAACAATACTTGAAGTCAGTACTCACATATATAAATTTATTTATTGGATGATTTATTGTCTGTTATTTACCCAGGAAATAAACTTTGATGAGATTAATAATCTCTTTTTCATAAATGTCCTGGCCAAGAAAGCTGCTGTTTTCTTTTGACAGCTCCAGAGATTTCATGAAAACTACAGATTTTTGTTTATTTGCATTTAGTTTATAGCATTTTAGCTTATATATATATATATCTTTATTATTATTATATACATTTATTTTTTCAGCTAGTTGCTAAGCTCTCATTTAATAATGAAAACAAATTACTAAAACTAACTAAACTAAAACTAAAAACTAAAACTTAATAAAAACTATATAGACAATAAAAAAAAGACAAAAAAAAGACAAAAACAACAAAATTTGTAAAACTTTAGTTACATTTAAAATTTACTAAATGTAAAATTAAAACAATTATAAAAATAAAATCTATTTCAATATATTAACAAAAACTATAATAGTATATCAATAACACTAAAATAACTGTCTGATGGATGGATGGCGGTGGGTAATTCTGTCGCCACGTA
The DNA here is from genome assembly GCA_003731715.1 of Anabarilius grahami. NCBI lineage: Eukaryota > Metazoa > Chordata > Actinopteri > Cypriniformes > Xenocyprididae > Anabarilius > Anabarilius grahami. The sequence continues at coordinate 2,074,632 of RJVU01049572.1, forward strand.
AACTAATAACCGTACATACCATGTGAAAAATACTAAGTTTATCAACACTAAATAGGCTAGTCAAGGAATCAAAAGACTGAAAATAAATTGGCATAGAAGGTCAGTAAGTGATTTTATCACACATGTTAACAGGTAATGTTCAAGTCATAGCTATATACTTTGGCGAAAAGTCTTCCATTGTAACCACATTACAGTAAACACGTTTTTGCAAACTGATGAACAAGTTTAAATGATTGTCTGAGGTACTTGACAGCATCTTTGGCATAGAGCTGAACTTCAGTTGAACCCAGAACATTCCTTTAAAGAAAATCAGAAATTCAGACGATTCAGAATTCAGACAAATTTTCAAACACAAGACTTTAGAACGCTGACTGAGCAGACATCTTCTGACAATAAACTTTCCATCCAAACTGCCATTTTCAGAGATTAATGTCCACAAAAACCAATGTAAGGGGAGCCCAAACCTCAAGGACGGATCAAACAGTGTGCAGAAGTTTATTTATGTCTCTTGTTTATAGGCCACATCCATGTTAGTGTCTTATTAACATTTAATAAGAACTGCATTTCAGAGAAACATTCTGTGGTGAGCATGAACTTCAGCCTTAATGTGAACTAACTTCCAAAGCACCTTAATTCTCGTATGCAGGCATGTTTTAAAACACAAGGGCCAGTATAAAGAACCCTTTATCCAGTACGAGTAGAGGAAGTGAGCTTCAGAATAAATAGCAGCATGAAGAGAGGTACAGACCACATGACTACACATCTGGAGATATTACAATTCCGTCTCCATGCCAAGAAATTCAGCCAGCACCACCACCCACACCTATACACACACACACACACACACACAGAAATACATCTCAAAGAAAATGTTGAGTCTGACAGGTCTTCATCAGTACCAGCTTTTCTTGTCTTACTTTTTTGTGACCTCTGACCTCTCACTTCCTGTTTAACGAGAAAAGAAACATAAACTTAAGGCGGGGGGAAAAATGCTCCAAAAAAAGCTCCACCTCTTTCGCTCCCTCTGCCTCTTTTCAACTCTTCCAGGGGAAAGTCAAAAGTCTGCCACGTCAATTCTGAAAAATCTACATTTGAAAGTATGAAAAGACACTGTGGGTTACAAATTAGTTTTGCGATGCAAATATTGCGTATCTTCCTTTTGTATATCTGTTATCTAAGACTTTGCCGCTGATCTGAGGGGGATTTATGAGTCGACGGGGGTGAAAGGGCCAGGAAACCTAATGCTTCTTGCCACCCACATTCTTTGCCTTCTCATACCACCATCAAACACTCAGAGGTTTTAAAGGACCCTCCTCTCCTCCTCCCCCACTCACCCACCACTCTTTGGCATCTCACACATTCGGATGTCCAGCCGTCCGGAGCTAGAGCAAAAGAGAGACAGAGACGGAGAAAAGGATGGATGGAGTTTTTCGGAGGACAATCGGAACATCTAATGCCAAATCTGATTGGCACAGATGCATGAACTTTGAGGTATTTCTTGTCCCTTTGAAGTATTTATCGTTTGCATATGGTAGAAACAGATCTGAAAGTTTAAAGTTAAGGAGGGACAATGGGCTGGATAGACACTGTCCAACAGCTAGGCAAATCGAAGGAATTGTAAATGGATATATGAAATAAAATATATAATAGATAAACAATAGATATAAATAATGGATATATGTTTATATAAAAGTTGCTAAAAAATTTATACATTCTAAAAGATCTGAAACGCATCTTGGCAAGCTTCACTGAATAATAAACATACAATAGTCCGCTTCATTAAATAATTAAACAAGGAAAACTGATGTGACCGTGGCAAACGGCCTGCTGTAATTCGTATTTTTCAAGCAAATACAAAGTCAGCAGTCACTAATAAACATCAACTTTCTCATTTCCCATTTTCTATGCTTACTACCAAAAAAGATGCATATTTGAAAGTGTTTTCACAAATATTTATATTTATTAATACAATTTAATAAGTGCATGTACATTTTGTACATCATGATCGCTAACGTTTTGTACACATTTATTCCTCAGTGCTGTTGGACTCATCTCATCTCCCTGTGGAGCGTCAAGCCCGCACCGCTTTCCCAGTGTTCAGACTACCTGTTCAGGGCGTAGAGATTGTACAGTAGTCTGCACATTGGTTAGGCTGTGTGGGGAGTGCAAGCACATCATCTTGTTCTGTTCATCAACAGTCTTGTCATCATGTTTCTGTATGTCTATTCATGGAAATGTGCATGCCTTCATGCGTTAAGTAACGTCTGTGTGTTTAAGTGCATTTAAGGAAGTGCATATCATAGTTAGCTAAATCTGACAAAACCTTCCCTGGAGACATTCAGGAACCTTCTGTACAGAACAAGAATCTATTATAATTGGTTAAAATAATGGTTTAATGCTTTTTTTATTGTAAAAATATTATATATATATATAAATACATACTGTATATAAGAATTAAAATTAGCTAACTAAACATTTTTTTATTCTAC
>RJVU01049572.1:2082892-2128074 GCA_003731715.1 Anabarilius grahami
GCCAAATTCTGACTCTACCATCTGAATGTCTCAACAGAAATCGAGACTCATTAGACCAGGCAACATTTTTCCAGTCTTCAACTGTCCAATTTTGGTGAGCTCGTCCAAATTGTAGCCTCTTTTTCCTATTTGTAGTGGAGATGAGTGGTACCCGGTGGGGTCTTCTGCTGTCGTAGCCCATCCGCCTCAAGGTTGTGCGTGTTGTGGCTTCACAAATGCTTTGCTGCATACCTCGGTTGTAACGAGTGGTTATTTCAGTCAAATTTGCTCTTCTATCAGCTTGAATCAGTCGGCCCATTCTCCTCTGACCTCTGGCATCAACAAGGCATTTTCGCCCACAGGACTGCCGCATACTGGATGTTTTTCCCTTTTCACACCATTCTTTGTAAACCCTAGAAATAATTGTGCGTGAAAATCCCAGTAACTGAGCAGATTGTGAAATACTCAGACCGGCCCGTCTGGCACCAACAACCATGCCACGCTCAAAATAGCTTAAATCACCTTTCTTTCCCATTCTGACATTCAGTTTGGAGTTCAAGAGATTGTCTTGACCAGGACCACACCCCTAAATGCATTGAAGCAACTGCCATGTGATTGGTTGATTAGATAATTGCATTAATGAGAAATTGAACAGGTGTTCCTAATAATCCTTTAGGTGAGTGTATAACATTTACATTTACATTTATGCATTTGGCAGACGCTTTTATCCAAAGCGACTTACATTGCATTATACTATACATTTGTATCTGAGTATGTGCAATCCCTGGGATCGAACCCATGACCTTGGCATTGCTAGTGCCACGCTCTAACCACTGAGCTACAGGAAAGCAATATATATAACCCACATACATGTTGTTTTTATGTTTATTAGAGGCTGAATTCATATCAAATTCTGCCAAACTTCCCATACTACTTCTATATAGGATGTCTACTTCATAAATAGTATGAAAATAATGGAAATATATGGTTCAGATCACTCAAACCATATATGGAAATGGAGGCGCCTTTATATGGTAAGTAATAGAGCTTGGTTGTCATCTAGTGAAAAAGTGTGGTACTGCACCCAAACAAAATCTTACTGAAAGCTAATTTTTTCAGATATCAACCTGAAATTTGGAACACAACTTGTTCAGATTTTTGGCATTGATTTCCTTGCAGTTTTAGAGTAAAACTTCTTTTGTAAAATATATATTTTATATAAAATCTTATTTTTTTACATTTTACAATTTTATAAACTTAAACTTCTATATCTTTATTTCTTTTTCACTTACATAAGTTATTTCACTTCTACAATAATCTGCGAAATTTCTTCTTTAAAACAAGACCAGCCTTATGTCTATATTCCAAAGCATTCCTGAATTACAACCATTTAAGTTTGGATAGTGCATTTACATGTCTAAAAAAAAGTGGGGGTGACAGTTAACAGGTTAATCACTGACTGAAGCTGTTAGTCAGTGCAGCACAAGATCACTGATTTTGGCATACTTGTGAAAGCTCTCATTTTGTTCAATGAATCTAAGTGCACAATAAACCCGTAGTTTACAGTGTGTTGATTTTTTTTTTTTATTACATTTTGCTGAGGAGGAACTGAGGGATGCCTCTTTTTTAATGTTGTCTTACGTTTGAATAACTAAATTAACGCTATATTCTGATTATAAACTAAGTAGCCTACTATTGATTTTGTTAAAGGTAACTCAGGACATTGAAGACAAGTGACGTTTCACAGGAAGTCTTCCAGCTGGTTTATATTATTGCATAAGTTAAAGAACGTCCAGTGCATATGGTCCTTTGGTACTAAGGGGCCCAAATGGGCCAAGAAAATATCTACACACCATCACACCACCAGCACCTGTTCACATCAGACCACAGTGCTTTCTGTGTTAAAGATGTGTGAAAGAACTCACCAGAGATATTTTTGGGAACAGAAATTATTATTATTACTATTATTATAAATAACACTCATTAGCATATTGACTACACGTCGTTTAATTAATAGACCTATAAATGATGCATAAACAGTAATCAGAAGGATAAAAAGAGAAAAACAGACACCATACTGATAGAGCAAGCAATAATCTCGGACAGCTTGTCTAAGATTATTTCTACGAGTAAAGGAACCTGTTCTAAAGCACCACTCACTCGACGCGTCTGTTTCAGCACTTCTAGACACGCGAGCGCGCTCACCTCACGATAAGGTGCACGAGCGCCAGGCGCGTTCTCTGCGAGTTGTCCTTACCATAAATATCTATGCTTCTAATAACGTACTGGTTATATCACTGATGGACGCGCATAATGTTCAGAAACATTGACATTTCTCTGTTCTTGCTCAGCTTCAACCGTTTATGCCTAGCTATTCTAGATCTGCTGCCGCCATGTTTCCAACAACTGGCCCCGCCTTGACGCAGTGATTGACAGGGCGGGGCGGAGACGTGATCCGCTCGAAATGCATTTTCAAATCCACATTGAATTTTGCTACATTCATTGCGGGACATTTAATGAAAATGCAATCGCAAGTGTCTTAACTGTGAGTGCAAATGCAATTAAGAAAAAATAACATTTAAATAATCATTTTGCTACATTTTTGCTTGAACATGTTAAATATATATAACCATTTCTGTAATAGATTTTAATTTTGCAACTTATAAAGCGTTAAAATATATGTTTAAATTATATGTTAAAACTATGTTAGGAAATAGCAAATGTAAATTATATTTAAAATGTTTTAAATCATTTTGCTCCAAACATTGCACATAATAAATATGGTATTGAAAATGTAAATTCAAATACAGAAATGCATTGCCATTTTACATAGTTCATTGCCATTTTGCATATTACATTTCAAATTGAAATTTGCTACACATATGCTTCCATAATAAAAGGGGTCATGATTTGAGAAATCAAATTTTCCTTGGTCTTTTGACATATAAGAGGTCATTGTACTATAAAAATACCCTGTAAGTTTTTTAGAACTCAAAACTTCCTCATTAGTCGAAAAACAGCTTTTATTGAAACCAACCTCTGAAAATGACTTGTTTTGGATTTTGTCACATTATTACATCAGAGGCCCTGTTTACACCTTGTAGTAAGATGCGTTTTGGTCGATCGGATCACAAGTAGAAGAGGGATACACATACCCGTGTATACCTGGTGTTAGCCTATAATCCAACACTTTCAACCACTATTGTCCTGATTTCGTCGAGGGGAGGGTCTATGAGTGGGTAAATGTTTTTTTTTTTTCCAGATCTTTTGATCTAATTGAAAAAATAAGCTTGCGCAGTTTACATATGAACGTGGAAGTAGAAGACATACAGAGAGCAGCAACTTTCGTTACTCCTCTGACAGCTCAGAGTGCGTGATAGAAATCAGGATGGGTGAGATAACATTGTGCTTGGTACCTTTTTAGTCTTCAAACCAAACTTGGATTTCCAGTCAACAAAGTTTAAATCCGGTCTGGCACGCTTCCCATTATGTTTATGCATTAGGTCAGTTCAAGCGGAAAGTAGACGGTCTTTTGTGCTGTTTGAAAGCAATCTGGTCGAATGCGTTTTCGACTACCTCTGGAAGTGGTCAAAAGTGGACAAGCTAAAAACATTTTTGACCCGTTTACATCTGTATTTAGCGGCGTCCACTTGTGATCCGATTGTAAGAATTGAAAATATCTAAAGATATTTTAAAATGAACAAAGACATTTGCTTTACTGTTTCAACCCCCTCTCTCTTGCTACAAGGGCCATTTGGAAGGCTCAAAGGTGTTGATAGTGATCAAGCCCTGTATGTACATTGGGGGTCTACAAATGGTCACACCTTTAGTACAGTGGGGGAAGTTTTAATCTTCTGATTGGTCAGTTTGAATGTCTCACATTTGGGTTTCAGTCACATGGTCAAGGAAGGGATAAAAGAAGATTGTAACTATCGCTCTGGCTCTTTTTCTATGCTCTGGTCTCTTTTCTATGCTCTTTTTCTATGCTCTTCGGCACTCTCTTGCCCTCTCTCTCTCTCACTCTCACTCTCTCTCTCTCTCTCTCTCGCTCTCTTTCTCTCTCTCAGGTAACTTTTTACATACATGCTGTCTACAATTAATGGTATATGATTTTATCATCTCATACATCTATTTTGTAATTATTTTAAGTGTAACCATAATTAGATATTGTCATTAAACCCTTTCTATTACAAATGATGTGCTAACTAGTTTTGATTTAGTATTAACTTTAATGTGCTCCCTATTGCAATACAGTATTGTCACACTATAGCAATGCTCTCCCACATATTTTGCTATTGTAACTGCGCTTATTTCCGTCGTTGGTATAAGTTGCAGTGGGTGGTAATAGACAAGAAATGTACAGTTTTCTACCATCTTGCTGATAAAGTTTCTTTAGTCGCTCGGCAAACCTTACAGCCTGAACCCCTGTAGGAGTTCCACCCTTACACGATCGACCAAAACACATCTTAATACCAGGTGTAAACAGGGCCATAGTGCGTCAAAAGGCCGCCTCGGCAGAATCAGATCAACACCTACTTCTACATGTTTGCTTCTTTAGCCTCACCCACCAATTTGAGCATGTCATATAGTAGTGTAATAAGAGACAGACGCAAACACATCATAACTCCAGCAACAAAACAATAGAGGTGCCTCTGAGGATTACAATACGTTTTGTGCCAAGTGCCAATTTGTGGAAAAACACAGTCTTTACATTGCATCCTTGTAATCCTAAAATTGAGAAAACGTGGATGAACTTTATTTTTAATGAAGTTCCAGTCAGATCGTGTCAGTAAGATTTTTCCGCGTCGTTTTTTGTCTTCATTTTACTGCGGATTCGTTTTAAAAAAAAGAAACAGCTTGATGTATGCTTTTCATAGAGACTGAAAATAAAAGATGATTCAGCGTGGACTATATTGGATCAGACAGCAATGTCGCAAACACATGCGTCCATGTGTCACTATTGCTTTGTCTGATACAGATTGTTTGATATGTACTGTATAGTTGTGATATTTGCTATGATTTATGATTTGCTATTCTTTCCTTTGCTTCTGCATTTATGTGGTTAATGCGGGGGATTCCCGGATACGGAACAAAGAACCTAGAGAACGCTTCTTTGGTTATTGTTTTGATCTAAGCCAATCTAAAAAATAAAATCTTTAGTGAGCAACATCTTCTGTTTTGTCATCAGTAAGACATTACAACACGTTTCATTTTATTTAAAACACGACACTGCAAATTAAAATGTATATGTTTTTCAATGTATGCAAAAAAGGATGAATATGGTACATTCATTCATAATTCCATTTACACTTAACACCATAATAACTGTGGTAACTCCAAGCACTTAAAACTTTATTTGCCACAACCAAGACTTATAAAGCATATTTAATATGCATACATGTTTCACATTGTTGGCAAATGTTTCAACTAAAGAGATATTTTTCAACGTCGGAAGTTTTCAAAACAATTCCACACGTGTAATGGCGGGGCCGTTGAAAATTATTTTAATATGCAAAACTGTTACCCAATCATAGCAGTGGGCATTTACTTCCAAGTTGATTCCCAAAGTCATTTCTTTTGTTTTGTTTTTGCACACTAAAATCATGTCGACTTTTTTAACAATGTCTTTAGTACCTTTCTGGACCTTGAAAGAGTCAGTTAAATTTCTGTCTATGGATGAGTCATATACCTTTCGGAATAATCAAAAATATCTTAATTTGTGTTCCGAAAATGAACGGAGTGTTATATAACAATGAGTAAGCTCTTCCTCATTATTTCTTACCTTTCAAGAGCATTTTAATAACATCTACCCCTGTTCTCAATAATTAAAATCTCATAATTTGACAGACACTGAGTGATGCAGTGTCCAATTATAGACCTGCTTCTGGTGTTCCTACATAAATAATGTTTGAGTAAGGCAGCAAACATCTGCCAGGCTGTGTGATGCATGCAGGACACAGCATCTGTTCATTCCGTTTTGTGCTTACCTGATTGCCAGCAGTCTTCTTCTTATTCATCTGACTGCTTCTCTGCTGGGCGCTGAAGAGATAAACAGAAAAAGAAATATCCATTAAGAGAACAAATAGATTGCAACTTAAGGACAACTAACAGTCACAAGAACATTTTACCAGCTTAACAGTTATCAGTTAAGATGGAGAACAGAATGCCTTATGTTGATCCACATACTAGACCATCATCAAACTAAACAATAAATAGGATAAACCAGCCTGGTAGGAGTGATCAGATTTGATTCTAAATTCAATAAATTTGATCCTGCCAAAAGATTTATAAAGGTTGAAACTGAAAGAAGATAAGAGCATTAAATAAAAATATGGCCTAGAGAAACTACTGAAATTGTTTGAAAATGATTATACAATCACATGTAGGATGATTCTCTACACCTGGCTTTATAAATCAGCCCTCTGTCTACTATGAATATCTAGGGGATCACAGCTTACACAATCATTGTCTATCATCACAGTGCCTTTGGGCTCTGTCTCAGCGGATTTAATGCTCCCTGCTGAAAATTCCAGCATAATCCAGCATGAATTCCATGTTGGTCCAAGCTAGTTTATGCTGGTTAGCATCGTCATGCTGTTTTCTCGTTTCCCATGCTGGTGACCAGCAAACCAGCAACCAGCATACCATGCTGGTACCAGCATGCAAAACATACCTTATGCTGGTGACCAAAGAGTTAGTAAATGGTTAGTAATGTTCTTACTTTGCAAAACCGATGAAATCCTCATGATTGGTGTTCATGTATGCTAACTCAATGTCAATTAGCAACATGACCTGGTGACAGAAAAAGAAAACAACAATACATATTTCACTACTTATTTTTCAGCTGAAGTTGTAGCTAGGTTTTACCACATGAGTTTGTATATGTAAAGGGTTGGCAGGTGCATGTTAGATGGGCCGTACCTGATTTTTGGTGCGACTCTCCCGATCACGGATGTGTTGGGTGACAATCTTCTCCATTTCCTCTCTAAGCATTGGGTACTGAGCCAGCTGTCCCACAAAACACATACTGGATCAACTACTACCACTGACAGCTTATTAAGCAAATCTTATTAACATAGACAAATGGAAAAGACATTTCAGTGACTAAGTGCGGAAAATAATTTTGCATTATTTAAATGACAACTAAATCCCCCACCCCATTCTTTATGTCTAGATGTTTTGTTTTTGAGTTGAGAGTAATGAGAGTAATGAGAGTAATTTTGTTTGTACACACTAACAAAATTTTATAATAGAAATAGATAAAAAACAATAAAGATTTTTATTTCATAATTTGTGCTTAAATGTCATCAAAATAATGCAACAATTTGAACATATAATTAATTTTCTTCAGGCAAAATGTTATTAGTTATATATATATATATATATATTCCTCATTAGTCGAAAAACAGCTTTTATTGAAACCAACCTCTGAAAATGACTTGTTTTGGATTTTGTCACATTATTACATCAGAGGCCCTGTTTACACCTTGTAGTAAGATGCGTTTTGGTCGATCGGATCACAAGTAGAAGAGGGATACACATACCCGTTTAAAAAAATATATATATATATAAATTTTTTTGGGGGGGGGGTTAAATAGAACCTATACATATTCCTAAAAGGCTTTATGAGATTCACTCTAAAGTGACATCTGATATGGTTATATATATGTAATGTAGGAATATACATTTAGGGTTGGTAAGAATTTGTAATATTTCCGAAAGAAGTCGCTAACCAAGGGTGCATTTATTTGATCAGAAAAACAGTAATATTGTGAAATAATATTATAATTTGAAACAACTTTCTATTTGAATACATTTTCAAATGTAATTTATTCCTATGATGGCAAAGTTTTCAGCAGCCGTTACTCCAGTCTTCAGTGTCACATGATTCCTCAGAAGTCAAAATGTGCAGTTTTGGTGCTTAAGAAAAATTTCTTATTATAACAGTTGTGCTGCTAAATATTTTTGTGAAAGCCCTGATACATTTTAGTATTCTTTGATGAATAGAAAGTAGACATCTTTTGTAACAATTTAGTCTAGACTACAGTCTTTAGTGTAAATTTAATGCATCCTTGCAGGCAACTAATCCTTGCAAATAATTAATGACATTTTTTTATTTAAATTGACCCCAAATTTCTGAACGGTAGTGTATATGAAGCTCAAATGAGTATACTGTATAGACAGGCACAGAGTTAGGTTTACCTTCTTGGTGCATTGCCTGACCGTATTGACCAGCTCGGTGATGACCAGGTCCACACATTTCTGGCATGGTTCTTTGATCTTTGCAATCTGCCGTTTAACAATAGTTTCAAAGGCCATGTCTGGAGTAAACAGACCGGTCCTGACAAGTAAAATAATGAACAGAGCAGTCAGAGATCTAAATGATGTGTTTTACAGTTACTGATCAGTTTGTCATTGCATTTCATATTTCATGACACGGTTCTCATTGTGCAGTACTTCATATCTAGCGAGCAGTTGTTCAGAATGTCACAGTGACATCAAAGCGAGTTTGATCTCAGAGTAGGTGAGTTGGCGAATGTGTGTGACTCTGTCTGTTTGAGGTAGAGGCTTCACACCTGATACCGTGGATGTTCTTGATGGCGTAACTTATCTCCTTACGCAGCTCTTTCTCATCAAACTCCATCTAGTCATCATTAACAGACAGAGAGACACTTCCTTTGTAAAAATGAGAGGATTTAATTTAAATAATCCTACAGAAAGTATGAGCACTGCATTGTTTTGCTCTCGGAGAACATCAGTTGTCAGTATGATAAAATTACCTTAACCAGCTCAAAGGGGAAGCGCTCATGGAAGATGCGATTGATCCTTGCACCTCCGGAAAGCTCCACTGTGTCCACCTGATCTCCTGAACCCTCAATGCACTTCTCAAAATCCACTGCAAACTGCTGCACCATCCTTTAAAGCAGAGAACAGTGAGTTTTTAATGTGCGATGTCACACAGAAACACACACACACACATAAAGATACATTACTGTTTAATGCTTTTGAAAGAAGTCTCTTAAGCTTACCAAGGCTGCATTTATTTGATTAAAAATACAGAAATACTGTGCAATATTATTACAATTTGCAATAACTCTTTTCAACTTTAATATATTTTAAAATGTAATTCATTCCTGTGATGGCAAAGCTGAATTTTCAGCAGCCTTTACTCCAGTCTTTAGTATTACATGATCCTTCAGAAATCATTCTAATATGCTGATTTGATGCTCAAGAAACATTTTTTATTAGTATCAAAGATAAAACAGTTGTGCTGCTTAAAAATTCCCTTTTTTGAATGGGAACACTACACTGTGTCTTGGTTGGACGCTATGGGGACGCCATCAGCATATCCGGTGTCTAAAGAATGTGTGAAATCCCTCCAATCTGATTGGTTGGTGACAGTCCGTGACATTATTAGCGGAGCACCTGTAAGTATAAGAGGGTGCCCATAGTACACGTCATCAGCTTTTTTGTCTTCAGGAACCGTTTATATTGTTAGTGGTGGTGAAGGCAAGATCATGGAAAATCCTAGCAAGCGTTCTAGGAAGTGTGTGCCTCTGTGTCCCAGGTTTTTGACACCTGAGGACACACACAACCTATGCGTTTATTTCTTGGGAGAGGAGCATGCACGTTCAGTGCTCAAGGGTTCTGAATGCACCCATTGTAAAAAGTTCACAATGAGGAAGCTCTGTTCACATTTGTCTCTATTCTCAAGGGATGTGAAACCTCTGCATCCCACAGTTGAACCCACTGTTGCCGAGGCAAAGCGGAGGCTTTAGTCGTGGGGTTCGTAGGTCAAGCTCGCCAAGGAATTCGCGAAAGGGCTGGCTCTTTCTCACACCTCAGCTGCATGCTCGAGCGATCTGCTGGATCAGGATTTGCTGTCTTTCAAGTCATCCGATCCAGCAGATAGTATATTGCTGGCACCATCCAGCCAAGACGAAGCGGATGTGGTTAAAGAAGGCGAGCAAAATATTTAAATAAATAAATAACAAAACACACTTCTGATCAGTGACTAGACTTGTGAACAGTGAATCAGACCACTTCTTGATTAATTAACAGTCAGCATCATCTGATGTTTTTGCTGTGGTTATGGTTTTGCTGTGGTGCTATCGGTCGCTTGACGTCAATGGTGGTGGCATCTGTGGCTGAACTTGCCAGACATCAGGGAGAAAGAAAATAATTTTCTTGTCGATGCCCAAGTCTCGCTATCTGAACTTTTTGGTACATCTGCTGAGACAGTGGTTGGAATCTTGAGACAGGGGTCGGAAAGAGAGGCGAGGGCGCAGTTGCCAGCATTCAGGAATTATATCCCACAACAATCCAGATCCCCGGCTAAAGCCTCTGGGGGTCTGACCCACTACAGTCAGAAGCTTGGAGGTGGGGCCAGAGGGAGAGCGTGGCCACTCGCGCTCCACCTTCCTCAAGGAATCGAGTGCAGAGAAGGCGAGAGGAGAGGAAGAAGAGACAGGATCTCAGGGAAGTGATTAATAGGAAGCACTTCTGGAAAGACCTGAATGCTGTTTAGAACTGAATGAGTGCTTGCTGAATAAAACGTATTAATTTCTTTAAAACAAAAAAGCTTACTGACCCCAAACTTTTGAACGGTTGTGTATGTGCATGGGCTGTAAATGTTCAAGTGGGTAATATATATATGACTCACTGTAGCAGGGCCTTGGTTTTGCGAGAAGGATCATCGGGGCGGAAGTGCTTGTACTCCTCCACCTCTTTCTCAATGGACAGTAATTGGCTCTGAAGTTTATTCCTCAGTCCTGGCAGGGTGTCTCGGATGTGATTAGTTAATTGCTAGATGAGAATGAAAACCATTGGTAACTGGCAAACATTTTTCAAATCTATATTAAATGATTTGTGCTGTTTTACAAAACTGAGAGCTAACAATATACTTAAGGCAAAATTCTTCTGAATGAAATGGCAGTGAGGTACACTATATTGCCAAAAGTTTTGGGACGCCTGCCTTTACGTGCACATGAACTTTAATGACATCCCATTCTTAATCCGTAGGGTTTAATATGGAGTTGGCCCACCCTTTGCAGCTATAACAGCTTTAACTCTTCTGGGAAGGCTTTCCACAAGGTTTTGGAGTGTGTTTGTGTGAAAATTTTGACCATTCTTCTAGAAGTACATTTGTGAGGTCAGGCAGTGATGTTGAACGAGAAGGCCTGGCTCGCAGTCTCTGCTCTAATTCATCCCAAAGGTGTTCTATCGGGTTGAGGTCAGGACTCTGTGCAGGCCAGTCAAGTTCCTCCACACCAAACTGACTCATCCATGTCTTTATGGACCTTGCTTTGTGCACTGGTGCGTGTTGGAACAGGAAGAGGCCATCCCCAAACTGTTCCCACAAAGTTAGGAGCAAGAATTTGTCCAAAATGTCTTGGTATGCTGAAGCATTGAGTTCCTTTCACTGGAACTAAGGGGCCAAGCCCAACCCCTGAAAAACAACCCCACACCATAATCCCCCCTCCACCAAACTTTACACTTGGCACAATGCAGTCAGGCAAGTACCGTTCTCCTGGCAATCGCCAAACCCAGACTCGCCCATCAGATTGCCAGACAGAGAAGCGTGATTCGTCACTCCAGAGAACACGTCTCCACTGCTCTAGAGTCTAGTGGCGTGCTTTACACCACTGCATCCAACGCTTTGCATTGCACTTGGTGATGTAAGGCTTGGATGCAGCTGCTCGGCCATGGAAACCTATTCCATGAAGCTCTCTACACACTGTTCTTGAGCTAATCTGAAGGCCACACGAAGTTTGGAGGTCTGTAACTATTGACTCTGCAGAAAGTTGGCGACTTCTCCACACTGTGCGCCTCAGCATGCGCTGACCCCGCTCTGTGATTTTACGTGGCCTACCACTTCGTGGCTGAGTTGCTGTTGTTCCCAATCGCTTCCACTTTGTTATGATACCACTAATGGTTGACCGTAGAATATTTAGTAATGATTTCACGAATGGACGTATTGCACAGGTGCCAACCTATCACGGTACCACACTTGAATTCACTGAGCTCCTGAGAGCGACCCATTCTTTCACAAATGTTTGTAGAAGCAGTCTGCATGCTTAGGTGCTTGATTTTATACACCTGTGGCCATGGAAGTGATTGGAATACCTGAATTCAATGATTTGGAGGTGTGTCCCAATACTTTTGGCAATATAGTGTATATAAAATGCTGAAAAACATGCAGAAAAACATTTGCATAAGTGGCTCTCTGTGTCATTCTACCTGATTAAGCACTTTCTGCAGGTAGGGAGTCCCCATACGATCGGCCAAATGTCGATAGGCTAGGTGGGTGAGGAAGAACTTCCTCTCTGCTGCCATGGCAGCAGTAATGTCCTTCTTGCCATCAATGTCCTTTTGACTGCGGTTCACAACCCCAATGTAACCTAGAGGGAATATCCCATTTGAAGTAGTTACAGGCAATCAGCATAACGAAACGTAGCACATTACCAGCTAACAATGTTTTTTTCTAAGAATGTTTTACAAATATTCTGTTTTGGTTATGACGTTAAAATGTCCAGTTTTCTTGATGGTAGAAGAACGGTTTTTAGAGGTTTGTATGATGTTCCTGAAATGTTCTTTCAACTTAATTTTATTAACAACTCAACATTCTAGGAATGTTGATTTGTAACATTCTAAGAACATAAAAATGTCCAGTTTCCTTAATGTTAATAGAACATAATTTAAAGGTTAGTATGACGTTTCTGAAACAAACAACCGAACACCTGCTGGTAACAAGCAGAATCATTGAAGGAAAGAGAAACAACAAGAACAGAAACTTTAACTGACTTCCAGCCACAGCCTTAGATGAAATCAACTGAAGATAAAAGTAGACATTAAATTTCTCAAGATCTCAGCAGAGGAGGATTAAACAACTCCACAAACATCATTAAAATCTTCACCTTTTAAAACCAGACTGACTTTATTTATGTAAAAAAAATTACAAAAGTTCTTGTTAACAGCGATTTAGATGTTGCTGTTTGGTTGTTTCGTTTGAGGTTACCATTATTGTGGTCGGTGTTTACTTTAGTTGGGCTCTTGACCCATGGCTTTTATTTTTTTAGTTTATTTCTCGTTCGGCAATTGCGGGTGTTTTCAGAAAACATTTCTACATTGATAAAGAAAGAGACTGATGAAAAGGCAGATCAACAAGTCTGTTTTAATGGCAGCCATTATGATAAAGATGACTTATAACACTGAAGAGATCTTTGTGAGATCTTCTAAAACTGCTACAACCTCTTGTGAAAAAGTTGAGACTCACTTAGACATCAACACTCATCATACAAACCTCAACAATAGTGATGATCAAAAAATATTCAAACATAAATAGTACAAGAATTCAGCTGCATAATTTATTCATGCTGCAATGCATGCTGAGTGGGAGCCATTAAGGAGTTTTGTATGCTGGCATTAAGCATGTCACCATTGTTGTGTTTCACATGCTGATTTTTGATGTCTGTGAGTTTATAATTAGCACTATTATTAATAACTGAAAATCTGATTTTCACAATAGTATCATATGGTCAGTAGCACAATAATTAAATAAATAACTGATCAGTGACTAGACTTGTGATCAGTGAATCAGACCACTTCCTGATGATGTCACCATTAATTAACAGTCAGCATCATCAGATGTTATTCTGACACATTAAAAGTGTTTTATGAACACACTAATACTGCAGCCAGAAAAAAATAAAAAAACATCTATCAAGGGTCAAGAGCCCATCTACAGGAAACACTAATCACCACAATGGTGACTTCAAATATTTGGTCCTCTTTCCTTCAGTGATTCCTCTCATTAACATCAGGTGTCATCACTAATGGTCACACTAAGCAGTGCTAATAAAACACAGGAGACTTTGTTGTGTAGCATCCAACCTTTAGCCATTTTTAAGCCACAAATTTTGTGATCCTTACTATTTACTATTGGGCAGCAATGGCTGCCCACTGCTCCGGGTGTGTGTTCACGGTGTATGTGTTCACTGCTGTGTGTGTGCGCACTTGGATGGGTTAAATGCAGAGCACAAATTCCGAGTATGGGTTACCATACTTGGCCACATGTCACTTCACTTTTTCACTTCACTTTATTTAAAGGACATTCGAAGAGTGCTGTTCAAAGAATGTTTTCTGCCAACATTATGAGAACATTCATCAAATATTAATGACAATATATGGTGATTTCATGAACATTGTTTTGAAAGTGTTTAATTCGAACACTTGCATAACCTTTACACAAATTTAAGAGAAAAGTTAGGAACAATCACCATGGGACAGGCAAAAAAACTTTCCCACATTCCAAGGATGTTCTTTTAAAAGAGCAAATACAACCTTATTCATTTGAAGTTAGTTGTCATTCATATGTTTAAAGGATGTTCCAAGAATGTTGTTTTCTCCGAGTCCGACATAATGAAGACATTTAAAAAACCTTCTAAAAACAATGTATCAATAACGTTTTTGTGCTAACTTTTTGAGAAAAATTTTAAAGACAAGATAAATTGAACAAACATTCTATTAACATTACTGTAAAAATGCTTGTTCATAACTTTGAGAGAACCTTGCCAGAACATTAGCCAAAAGTTATGAGAACGTTCCCTGTTAGCTGGGTTGTACATATAGTCATAACTAATATAAAACCAATAAAATCAAAATAGCTTCAGAAAATGCAAAATATAGCTGTTAAACTATTTTCATGCGGTGGACTTTACAACATTTTGTTAATGTAGCTAAATAAAATTTTAAATGTAAAGTCACAAGGAAATAAAAGGGGAACACATGTTCTAAGAATACCCTGTCACGCTTTCTCTTTGTACACTGACTTCACCTCTGCGTAAAGGAAGAAGCTTGTTCTCCAGGATTTCACGTGCATCAGTTCCTTCATCCATTAGATCCAATTTAGTGATCACACCTATAGTTCTCATACCTGTTTAACACACATACACACACACATGGATGCATGATCGGGTACAGTTTTAAAAGAAAAGATCTTTAAAAATCTCACATCAAGATATGTCTGCAAATGTTTCAGTCACTGCTGGATGAAAACCCACCCTGAGGGTCCACCTCCTTGGCAATCTTGAGGGCATCTGAGTTGGCCAGGTCAGAGTTTGCAGGAGACACAGCCAGCAACAAGCAGTTCTCCTTAGTCACAAACTGCATTAGCATATCCCTGATTTGGAACTCAATGTCAGTCGGCTGGTCACCTACAGGCACTTTGGTCATACCAGGCAAGTCCACGAGGGTGAGATTCAGGACTAGTGATGAAGACAAGGGGTGACATGGTTACATGTGACATTTCACAATGCATGTGACAGAACATGTTGATCTGATCATGTTTAAATAACTCCTCTGTATGTGCATGAATGAAAGTACCATGAGGTGAATAGACGCGCAGATTGATAGGGACAGGTGAAATGCCTTTGTTTTGGCCGGTGATGCGATCTGTCTCTGCCTCAATCTCCTGACGAACCTCATCAAAATCAGTAAACTTCTTCCCCTTGCAATGCAAAAACTCTGCATATTCTGGAAATAAGCAATTAGACATTTTAACAAAAAAAAAAAATGCATATTAGCTTTACCTTAAAAACATGCATTTAAAACTATAGAGCAGGGGTTCTCAACTCTGGCTCTCAAGGTCCACTTTCCTGCAGAGTTGACCTCCAATCTTAACAGGAAAATCAAGGTCTTTAGGATTACTATGCTGCATCCGAAAACTTAGGCAGCTGACTTGTTGCCTCACTGCCCTATCAGGCAAAGACTTTGCAGGCAGCGTTTGCGCATGAAGGTACCTCACGAAACTGATTTCGGACAGACTTCTGAGGCAGCGTAACAGTTTAATGAGCTACAGCAAAATAGAGTGAGCTTTGGTGAGAACTAAACAAGCATTTATTTACTGCAGTAGTAATTTCTCAATAGAAATGACATCAGAAGAGGAAAACGTTGATCAAAAATTTACATTTACACACAAACTGACCAGAAACCGCAACTTTCAAACGCCATCTTTCTTTTTCTAGCTTAACTGTCATGAATGGAATGCATAGGATTGTGTGATATCAAAGGCAGCAAAGGATACATCTATGCTGACTTCAAAAATCGATCAGATGAAGGTATCTCAGGAGACAGGAAGTGATGCTAACATTGGATTCAGACGTGCCTTGATGCCTTCCTACATTGGAATGCGTCCTCCGAAGGCAGCATTCTTAAGTTTTCGGATGCAGCACTTGAAAGTTCAAGGCAGGTGAGTTTGATCAAGGTTGGAGTTAAACTCTGTAGGAAAGTGGAGGGCCAGAGTTGAGAACCCCTGCTAGAGAGTTTTTTAGCTTCTGTCTTAAGATTTTTACCAGTAGGGCAGTTGATCAGCTGCAGCACTAGGGGGCGTCGAGTGACAATACCAGAGCCACGAGGCAGAAAGTCCCTAAAAAGAAGATGAGGCAGCATTCATTGAGTCACATTTTGTTTTGATTTTGGATGCAAATGACTATATCAATGTGCATTTCTAGCATATAAGCACATTGCATTTAAATCTGAAGTATAAATAAGCAATTCAAATAATAAAATAATGAAGTCATGCTGTTACATTTAGAACTGCGTTTATGAGTCAATAAAAGGTTATATTATTTAAATACTGTGAATAAAAACTCAGTGTTTAATCTAACGATGACTCTAAGTGTATGTTCACACTAAAAACAGCTCATCATGAAAAACAGATGTACTGACTTAATTAAAAACATGTAAGTGCTAGTGCTGCTCTAGCAGTGGAGTGCATAAGACATTTTTGTTCTAGATTTTAGTATCATTAGTGCAATTTTTCATACATGGATTTTGCCGGTATATATTTGCCACTATAAACCTCTCTTAGCAATGAGACATTTGGAGACAGGGTTGGAGAAAGGTGTGTGAGAAAGTGCTGCATGAGTTCTGGCCATTAGGCAGAAGTGCTCCTAACATTAGTAGTTATTCTTAGAAAGAAATAAAAAACATGTAATTGCATTTCACTACTGACCACAACTTTTATGGATTTCCAAGACTGGATGTTTACAAAGTACAGTTCACAATCTAATCTCACAATCTAACTTTTTAAGTAGCTAATTTGATTTATGTTCCTTTTACATTCCAATTATGTAATTCATATTGACCATGTTAACATAATAAAGCAATCATGAAGGTTATATACAGGTATCTTATCATAATAGCCTCTCATATTATCTCTGATCAGCTTCTTTGATTCTCCAATAAACGGTAAAATGGCATATAATAAAAATATAAAAATTAGTTTTCAGAATGATGAATGCTGATGTTTGTATGATCAGTAAATCGGGCCATAGACTGTTTATTTTTAGACTTCTATGAATTAATTAAGTGCTAGTTGTTGTCCATATCCACACAGCCCATATTTTGCAAGATACAGTATAAGGAAAGACAAGCCAACATACATGTACATATGCATATTTACAGTAATGGCCAAAATTGATGTTCGACCTAAAAAAAACTGACCCTTTTTGAAAACTGAAAACTTCACCCTTTATTCAGATATTATTACAAATTGTTAAAGATTTTGTAAGCATAACGCGTAGTTGTGATTGGAGTCATTTGTTTTATTTGTGATAACGCAATGAACCATTTCAAATTGTGCAGACATACTTTTTGGTCAGGCTGTCATACAAAGAGATTCTGAACACATGCAAAAACTACTTTTGAACAGAAAAATAAAACCTGTAGCTATAGTTTGCTTTTTTTACCAAATAATTTTGTCAGATAAACACCTTAACCAAGTTAAGTGCTTTGTTCTTCCCTCATCTTTAAAATTTTTTAAAAATATAAAATATTTTCCTCATATTTTAATGGTTTAATTGAACTCGTATGTCATTAAAAGCCCACTGAAGTGCCTTGGAACGTGCAGCTTTATTCACTGTGTTGACATAATTTCCAATGAAACAGAAAGACAGGGTGGGATATATCTAGAAGCTTTTTTCAAAATAGCCAATAGCTTTTCAGCTATAGATCACAGCTCGGCAAGAGACTTCCTCATAATCTCTAACCGTTTCGCCTCCATATTTCTTTAAAATATAGCATTGTTTGTAGAATTTGAATGCGTCAGAACATTTTATGGTCTGTACCGACTTGCGGATCCGCCAGACTGTGCTCGCGCTGTGGCAGTTCACGTGACACTAACGCGAAAACGGATTTCATTCAGTCTTAATCGTTCCCTATCTTCTTTGCACTATACGCACTATGTGCCATTCACCATATAGAAACTAATAAATGTGTGAACAAATGACTGATTTCAGCTACAGCTTCAGCATCTGTTTATAGTGTAGGAGGGGGTGGGATTTCAGATTCTAGAGAGCATTTGATTGGACAGAAGATTTGATGAGAAGCTGAAGTCCACGGTGATGTCATGAAAATCTGTGATCCATTTTAGAGGAAATGAGAGACTTCAAGTTTTGAATGATTATATCTCCTAAATGCAAATTTTGTCAACCTTTAGGCTAACATATTCATACTAAAAGCTAAAAAATTTTCAGGGTATTTCAGGGGGACTTTAACAACAAATATCCCCTTACAGCATTAACTTTTGGCCACTACTGTCCACTGCCGTTCAAATTGTGTGGTCTCTGTAAGATTTTTTTAATGAATTAAAAAACAATAAAAACAGTAATATTGTGAAATATTATTTGTTACAATTTAACTGCTTTCCATTTGAATGTAATTTACAATGTAATTTAGTGACAAAGCTGAATTTTTAGCAGCCATTACTCCAGTCTTCAGTGTCACGTGATCCTTCGGAAATCATTCTTAGATTTGGTGCTCAAGAAACATTTCCTATTATTAGCAATGCTGAAAACAGTTGTGCTGCTTAATATTTTTGTGATTTTTTTTTCAGGATTCTTTGATAAATGGAAAGTTCAAAAGAACTTTGTAACAATGTAAATGTCCTAACTGTTACATTGATTACTGCTTGTTGTACAAACCACACTTGGTTTGTAATGTTGTTGATGTCTGATCGGTTTAATACAAGCGTTAGAACCATGATCTCTGAAAAAATAGGTGGCCACTTTTGCACTTAAAAAAAAAGCAGCCTAGAACCAAAAGTTTACTAGTACACATGACCAGCTTAATGCTGCATTTCCCATTTATACACACACACACACACACACACATGTTCGTTTTTGTGAATTGTGGGGACATTCCATAGGCGTAATGGTTTTTATACTGTACAAACCGTATTTTCTATCCCCCTACACTACCCCTAAACCTAACCATCACAGGAAACTGTGCACACTTTTACTTTCTCACAAAAACTCATTCTGTATGATTTATAAGCCTTTTGAAAAGTGGGGACATGGGGTATGTCCTCATAAGTCACCCTCTCCTTGTAATACCTATGTCATACCCATGTCATTATACACATTTGTGTCCTGATATGTCACAAAAACGCGCACACACACACACACACACACACACACACACACAGTGTTTTATCTGCTCTTGCAGGCTGTTAAATGACATTCATACAGCAGCTGTGATAACCTGCTGCTTTCTGCCGGACTGCACCATCATGTAATTAATTGTCACGTCATCGTGGTGATAGTCCACATCAACATATGCTTCCGTTTTAAAGGACATGTCTCATTCATAATGACATCTGTCTAATAAATTGCACCATAAGTGTCAGTGTGGATGAGCTCATGTTCATTCAACTGTATGAAATGCTTCAACTGATTCATAAGTACAAAGAACAGTTTGTTTGTGAGGAAATGAATCAAGAAAGAAACATAGGCAAAGCTATTTTGAATAACTGTTTTTCATACAATGAAAGTCAGTGGAGTTCGAAAAAAAAATTGCACCCTATTCACATTCATTCTATAAATAAACAAATAAATTAGGCATTTTTCTAAATGTCTTCTTTGGAAGATATTTCAAAAGTTTAGAACAAGAGGATGAGTAAATGATTTTGGATGAACTGTCCCTTTAAAGCTACAATATGTAAATTTTTCGCCGCTAGAGGTGGCCTATAAAACAAAGGCGTAGCTTGATGACGCCGAGTTTGAGCGCGGAATCTTGGGAAATGTCGTCTTCACCTCACAGCCAGTGGAAAAGAATCGGGACGGAACTCGAGCAGAAATCATGTTCATGGATGAGATTATTAACATTACTGTAATATGAAGCAGCGCAGGGCCGAGTGATGTGGGAGCTGAACGAGGCCGCTGGAGCAATTGCTAATGAGAGACGAACGCGACACACCTCGTGAGCAGCAAAACTTTTATTATGCCGCAGTTGCCGATTCCGCTTCTTCCGGTCAAAGCGCATGAGGTAACACAGTGCTGTTTATCATATTAGATACAGTTAACTGTATTGAAAATTATGTTATAATGTTACTCTGAGCATTTGCTCAGCAGCTGCTGTGAGACACTTGTTGCACACTGCAGTAAGCTAGATTGATTTTAGAATATGATATTAATAAATGCTGGGTGGCTTGTGTTGATAAATGGCATGCAATTAATTTTAACATGTATTGTATGATGGAGAAAATGCTGTCTTACTTAGCTACTTGACAAAATTGTGTTTTTCTCTGAGGCATGGTAAAAGCATGGTACTCTCGGAAAATTAAGAAAACTAGATTTAAACAATAAGACTAAACGTGTTGAGCTATATAACAATAATTTGTTTTCTGTCTATAAATGTAACCAAATAGTTGTTCCCTTTTCTAATAAAACATGTAATATATTAAAGCGTCTTTAGTGTTTCCATGGTTTCTACAAAATAAAACCGGAAACCGAGGGTAACACGGATATGACACCATTTACAGGCGACTCCCAGACACATCCCGTATTCTTGGTTAAAATCTGGAATTTTCTCACGATTTACAAATAGTTGGAAACTTTTGGGATATTGTAAGTACTCAACTGAACAAAATATATAAACTGAACTAGTGGTTTTTGGATATTTTACTGCAAAAATCGTACATATTGTAGCTTTAACGGTCACATAGTACGTAGGCAATGCATTTCATGCCAAACAGCTGTCCTCGTACAGCATTTTGAAGTTCCTCCTTGTAACAGCTGTGAGCATTGTACTGCCAGTCAATAGATCTGTTTGTGACTGACAAGCTTGACAGACACTTTAATGTCCACAGAGCTCACAGTGTAGCATGAACAATAACACTGGACCTGCTAAATAACAATGAAGATCTATGAGACAGCAACAAGCGACACAACATTAATAGTTAGCCTTAATAGCATTTAAGTCTACTGCCAGTGATGTGGATCTATGCATGTTTTAGTGTTAGTGCCAGTGAGATTTCTGGTCCCCATATGAGTCATCCCTCTGTGTTACAAATACAAACACTGGGATGGGACATTTACTGTCTTTTGACCCTAAAACAAACACCCCTGATGGGAAAAAAAACTTAAACTTGCCTAAGGTGGCATCCTTTCGAATGGAACTCGATGCTGAGTCTTGGTGTTGACGCTATGGGAACACTTCCACATCATCCGGTGTCTGTAGTATGTGTCCAAACACAGCAATCTTATTGGCTGAATGTATAGATGTGGTGACGTAGTGCAGCTACAATTCAATCCTCCATTGTGTTATGTGACTGTGAAATCAGTCAGGAGTTATTTTGTACAATGGCAGGGTTGAGTTATAAAAAGTGTGTGAAGCCATTGCAGGGAAAGTACAGTTAGACCACATAAAGAGCCCAATATGCTCAATGAAGACCAGGAGTCAAAGCTGAAGTTCAATCAGTTGTCAGTTGACTCATAGGGAAGAGCAAGAGCTGAGAGTGGCCTCTCGAGCCCCCTCTCTTTGCCACTCTTCTGGCAAAAGGGGGCATTTATCCCTCCCAGAAAGAGACACAGGGTTTTACAATTGGTATTTTATAATACTGAAAAAAGATGGGGGTTTGCATCCAATTTTAGATCTAAAGGGCCTGAACCATACTCTTCAGGCATACAGGTTCAAGATGTTAACTGTGAAATTAATAGTGCCACAGATTCAAGTTTGTGACTACAGATATAAAGGACGCATTCTTTCACATCAAGATCTTGCCAGAACACAGGAAGTTTCTCAGGTTTGCTTTGGGGGGNCACATTCACCAAGTGCATGGATGCTGCTCTGGCTGCTTTGCGACTCCAGGGCATCCGTGTACTCAACTATATCGATGACTGGTTGATATTAGCCCAGTTGGAAGAGCTAGCGGCAAGACATTGAGATGTTGTGTGTGCTCATATGAAGCGTTTGGGGCTCAGGTTGAACCTCAAGAAGAATGTGCTTTCTCCAAAACAGAAAACAACTTTTCTAGGGGTAGTGCGGGAATCGACCATGATGCAGGCACACCTGTCTCCTACACGTTTAGATTCCATCCTAACCACTGTGAGAGACAGGGCCAACAGCTTTCAGTTCTGCTAATTAAAAGGCTGCTGGGTCTCATGGAAGTAGCAGCCAACGTTATTCCTTTGGGACTACTGCATCAGTTCTGACTCAAAAGAAGAGGATTCCATCCTCTGAATCATCCTTCCAGAGTAGTAAAAGCCACGCGCTGTGGGCATCATGCTCTTCAGCTTTGAAAGACACCAGGATTCCTCAACAGAGGCCTGACATTAGGGGCGTGTGACAGATACCTCTCTCACAGGCTGGGGTACGGTTCTCAATGCCCAACCAGCCCGTGGAATGCGGTTACCAAGTAGCAAATCTTGCATTGGATTACTGATGCTATCACCCTCTTCTACGAGGTGCGTGGTATGGCTTTGCTTTTAGGGGTCAGGGCTCACTTCACTAAGAGCATAGCCTCTTCCAAGGCACTTGCAAGGGGTACATCACTTAATGATGTATGTGCTGCGGCAGGTTGGCCCTCTCAGCAAACATTTATCAGGTTTTATAGTTTAGAAGCGGAGACCATTGTTGAGTGCCAACTTGGATCAACCCTGAAGGACTTGAGAACGCTATGCATCTACTTCAGACAAATTTAATCTGTCGACGCACATTTCTGGAATCTATTTATGGACTCTGTGACGCGCTACACTACTGCACGATGTCCATATGTTGAGCCATGCTTTTATTCAGCAAGGATGCATTTAATTGATAGAAATTGACAGTAAAGACATTTATAGTGTTACAATCGATTTCTATTTCATTTCAACATTACACTGAATTTCAAAACAAAGTTGTATTTATTTGTGATATTGTGAATTTGCTTATTTATTCTTTTTGTATTACTGACTGTATACTTGAAATTGTTTGAAATTTATATTAGTCTAGTTTATTAGTTAGCTGTTCTTTAGGCTGCTGATTTTTGTTCATGGTATTTAGCTGAAGAAGAAGAAGAAGATCAGTACAAACACAATAGGGTACAAGTAATTGTGTGCCTTGAAATGCACAGCATTATTCAATGTGTTGAAATAATTTCCACTGAAACAGGAAGACAGGACAGGACATATCGATCAACTCCTCCCCTTTTTTACAATAGCCAATAGCATTTCGTTTATATCACAGCTCAGCCAGAGCCGCTGAGCTTGGTAAAGCCGCAGTTTCCTCCAAATCTCTAACTGTTTCTCCTCCATATCGCTAAAAATATAAGATATAAAATGATAAAATATAGCATTCTGTGCAGAATTAAAATGGCTCTGATACGTTTTTTGGTATGCACTCGTGCAAATGATCTGCTCTGTGCTATAGTGTCTCAGAACAGGAGCAAACTGTGTGCTCACTGCGGCAGTTCGCGTGACACTAACGTGAAACCAGACTTCATTCACCCCAATGGAAAGCATGTTTACACTGTCTGAATCGTTCACTGTACCATTCACCATATAGAAAATAGTATTTGTGTTAACAAATGACCGATTTTAGCTTCAGCGTCTATTTATAATGTAGGGGGCGAGACGCTTTAGATTCTAGAGAGCATTTGATTGGACAGAAAATCTGATTAGAAGCTGAAGT
The DNA here is from genome assembly GCA_003731715.1 of Anabarilius grahami. Classification (NCBI taxonomy): domain Eukaryota; kingdom Metazoa; phylum Chordata; class Actinopteri; order Cypriniformes; family Xenocyprididae; genus Anabarilius; species Anabarilius grahami. The sequence continues at coordinate 2,106,821 of RJVU01049572.1, forward strand.
ACAGAGTGATGTCATCAAAATCATTGATCCATATTGGCGGAAGTGAGAGATTGTACGTTTTGAATGCTTATGTCTTCTAAATGCGAATATTGTAATTGTTCTGCATGATTCTGGATAAAATGAAAATCATGATTTTTTTTGGTTTCAAATTGAGATCACGATTTTCCCACGATTCTGAAAATAAAAACTAACGTGTAATTTACTAGTGGTTCTGACAAAATATTAATTGCTGGACTCTAATTGCTGGAAAATTGTTTTATTTAATTTGAATGAATTCTTTTTTTAGTGATTTTTTTAATTAATTCAATGACTAATTAATAAATAGTTTCATTACTGGATGAATCAGTGTTTTGAACAAATCTTTTGAATTAATTGAATGATGTCATTGAATGATTCAATGACAAATACATTTTTAACAGTCACTTGTCACCACCTAGTGGCATTAGATGTAATTGATACAACCATTATTTGAAGAGCCAAGTTTGTTTCAAAAGGTTGTTTGCTCTATTTTGTTCACTATCACAGACATCAGTGTTTATATCCTAACTTTAAACTTTTATCTCAGTATTTCTGTGATCATTTGAATACACGAACACAGATTTGAATGTTCCGGTATTGTTTTGTCAAAGGTTTAAAAGATGCGGGTGAATCGTTGTCATTAATAAAATAAGATTGCATGGGTTTTTGAATCGAGATTGCGATTTTTTTTTTCCGATTAATCGTGCAGCTTTAATAGTAAGGGTAACATATTCATACTAAAGGCCAAAAAACTTTTGATTTCATGGGGACTTTAAAGAACTGTCCTTGGTCCTGAAAACAAGCAGAGCTCATCTGGCTGTGTGTCAGACACAAAATATTTATGGATGTTAATTAGTAAACCTGTTTAAGAAGCCTGAGGCAGATATAGGCTTATAATGAATAAGACATGCAACAAGACAACAAGAATCCCATCCTCTGACACTCCATTTAATATTAAAGGGTTAGTTCACCCAAAAATGAAATTTCTGTCATAAAGTACTAATTCTCATGTCGTTCCAAACCTGTAAGACCTTTAAGACAAATTAAGATATTTTTGATGAAATCCAAGAGTTTTTTTTTTTATCCCCCATAGAAAGCAACGTAATTACCACATTCAAGGTCCAGAAAAGTAGTAAAGACATCGTTAAAATAGTCAACGTGACTACAGTGGTTCAACCATAATGTTATGAAGCGACGAGAATACTTTTTTGTGCGCAAAAACAAAACAAAAATAGCTTTATTCAACAATTTCTTCTCTACCCTGTCATTCTGCTACGCTGTTTACGTTGTATAGACAGTGCAGCGCTTCCGTGTTCTACGTCAGAGCGCCGGTTGAGTATTAGCCGGCTACTGCATCAGCAGCATCACACATGCGTCGTGATTTTCACGTGAACAGCGTCTGCCAATAATGACTTCTTTTAAAAATACTAAAACATCTTACAGACCCCAAACTTTTAAACGGTTTGTACACCCATAGCAAAATTTACATAACAGCAACATTATGCTTAATTATGAATAACGGCAATTTCAGTTTCAGTTAAATTTTATCTGTCTTAAAGAATCCTTTTAAGAAATAGTTCACATACAATTCAAATTTTGTCATAATTTAGGCCTACTCAACCTATTATTGTTCTATATGACTTTCTCCCATAAAACACAAAAGGCAGAATGACAGCTTCAGTCAACATTCACATTCATTGTATAACGAAAAAAAAAAGATGCAATCATCACAACAAAATGTTAGTAAACGATGTCACAACTTTCATCTTGGGTGAACTATCACTTTAAAAGGATTCTTATTTGGTCCCAGTAATATTAGTTCCAAATTATGCACGAAATTCCATTAGCATTCCTCAAGGATTTTGACTAAGGTGAACAGAAAACGAACCGTAGGGACGATAGGCCTGTGGCTCACATTCTGTATGACCCTCTGACACCCGATACGAGCAACCGGTGAACATTAAACCTTGGACTTATTCCCTTTTATGTCAGCGGCCTCTGAATGCCTTTATGTCTTGTGTGTATGTTCAACAAAACCATGAAAATCTAATGGAAACATAATAACATTCTCTGAGGTATACGTGATTAGCTGTTACTGTATAGCCCGTAAATTAAAAATATATTACACAATATTTCGCACTAAGATCCTTTCTCATAAATACATAATACAAAAAGCTCGCTCGCGCTTATGATGCCCAAAAATGCTGGTGTAGATAAGCAGCTAGCTAGTGGCCTCGCGAGGACACACACGTCAGCTATGAGCATCATTCTGTCACTCTCCTTCATGATGCTGCTGCCAAAAACGGCTGTACATGTCGAGAGACTTTGTTAAGTTTGCATGTCCAGCAAAATCATGGTAAATCATATAGTAAAAGAGATTTATTTTGTCAGTTAAGCGTCAATGCATAACAAATTCACCTGATTTATGAGCGTAACCTGCCTGAAAACAGATGAACTCCTCACTGTCATTGATAAATAACTCTATATTATAATACATAAACATTGGTTTTGGTGCATATGCATTATAAGTGATTACTGAATAAGCTTGTTTCCCGTGCAAGAGCAATTAGGGATAGTGAATGTCACGATGGATGTAGAGTGATGCTGTCCATCAATTTGTCATCAGTAACTTACTTCCCAACGAAGTTCTCCAATACCGAGCTTTTTCCAGCACTCTGGCCACCGACCACCGCGATCTGAGGAAGGTCCAGGTTGGCATTTTGTCCGATGGCAGAGANCGTGATTAGCTGTTACTGTATAGCCCGTAAATTAAAAATATATTACACAATATTTCGCACTAAGATCCTTTCTCATAAATACATAATACAAAAAGCTCGCTCGCGCTTATGATGCCCAAAAATGCTGGTGTAGATAAGCAGCTAGCTAGTGGCCTCGCGAGGACACACACGTCAGCTATGAGCATCATTCTGTCACTCTCCTTCATGATGCTGCTGCCAAAAACGGCTGTACATGTCGAGAGACTTTGTTAAGTTTGCATGTCCAGCAAAATCTGATTTCACCTGATTTATGAGCGTAACCTGCCTGAAAACAGATGAACTCCTCACTGTCATTGATAAATAACTCTATATTATAATACATAAACATTGGTTTTGGTGCATATGCATTATAAGTGATTACTGAATAAGCTTGTTTCCCGTGCAAGAGCAATTAGGGATAGTGAATGTCACGATGGATGTAGAGTGATGCTGTCCATCAATTTGTCATCAGTAACTTACTTCCCAACGAAGTTCTCCAATACCGAGCTTTTTCCAGCACTCTGGCCACCGACCACCGCGATCTGAGGAAGGTCCAGGTTGGCATTTTGTCCGATGGCAGAGAAAGCATCCTGCATTCTGTTTACCAGAGGAATCAAGTCATCCATTCCCCGATTGCCCATCTTGTAGGATAAATAATAGGCTCTATTTCACAGTGAATGAAAACAACGATGAAATTGACCCTGAACGGAGACCTAATTGGCAGGCCTCGCAATATCTAAAAGCTGTCCCTTGCAGCGTTTCTTCCAATTTTCCAGGCACCTTGGCGAATCGACATACGTCCTCCCAACGCGCTGCTCCCTGCCTGTTCACCACTGCTATGAGATCTGCGGGAGCGATGCGGTGATGAAGCGCTGGATGCTGCAATACCGTTTCCAGCCACTGGGGGCGCACTGCATAAGGAAATTATCGTTCTTCATTACAATGTTTGTGATAATTGTTGTTGTATAAAACAAATCAAACCTGAATGACACTAAAAATAAAAAAAACATAGGGCATAGGCATAGATAAAACCCGGAAGAAAGTTTGCATTTTCACGCCATATGTGTTCTCTCGAAAGGTGTTTTTACAAAAGCAGTTTTGGTTTTAAAGTCACCATGAAATCAAACTGGACTTCCTGATTTTTGTGTTTTTGAATATTACAGTATAAATTATAAATTATATATCTGTGCACATCAATAAAAACTAAAAAATCATGTGTCGTTGTAATCTTTAATCAAAATATCTTCCCCTCCCAGTCCTTGCAGCGACTTCTTTTTGATGACGCGTTTACTGTCTGGAGGACAGTACAATGCAGTGAATAGAGTGGTGCACGGATGCCTATTTTTGGCCAACACATTTATAGTATCACCCTGGTTTCCTCCCAAAAAAATCCCAATAGGATTGGCTTTTGGATTATTGCAGAAAGTAAGGTCTGTGACTATAGCCAAAAGCTTATGACTATTAGACATTTTATTCATAATCTTCACAAATGAACACAACTTTTTATGAATTTTGAAGCATAAATACAATCAGCAGAAATTGAAGACAAAAGCTAAATGTAGGCTCACTAGGCAATAAATGAACTACCCCAAAGAACTTTAACGTCACCATCACTAAGCTCAAGGCTGAAAGTTTGAGTTATAGGGTTATAGTTTGCAAAAGTGCAATATTAAACACAACACGGCTGTGAAAGTGGACTAGTGAGTAGATGAGTTTACCTGTTCGGCTGATGACGTTTAATGTCCCCGACAACCTCTGTGGTCCCATTTAGCCACTTGTAAGCAACTGCCTTTTACAAGACAAATAAAACCTTTAACAAAATCAAAAGAGGGTATTACTGATGTATTTTATATCATAGAACGAAACATAAAAATATATTGAGCTTGTGTTCACCACAGACCTTATTTCAAGCATTTAACCAAAAACCCATTTAAAAAAAACCTATCGACTTGACTTCAGAAACCAGATGTGCTAAAATGCTAACTCGTCTCTGGGTTTTGGCCTACATATGTCATCCTTGTACCAATCCCGACTGGCAAAATCAAGTCCCGTAAAATAAAGTTTGTTGTTAACTGTACCTTTTTATTACGAAAACCAACATGAAATATAAGGAAGCTTACAAACATGCATTACTAACAAACAAGGTCCTCATACCCCAAGGATGTGAATTTAACATCTTTACAAAGTAGTCAACCATTTTAGTCCCTATGTATGTAGTAGCAACTTGGTATAAAAGCTTTTTCAGGATAAGTTCCCTCCACTTTGTGTCTATCCAATGAAGTAGGCTAGTACTTGAGTAGAAAGTAGGCTACCAGTAGGCTACCTAATGAAAAAGTACCAGAACCTAACAAAATGAATACTAGAGGCTAAAAAAGTACTGGTAGCATGAAAATAGATAATTTTTAGGAATTAAATGTTAAATTGGTTTGCCTTATGGCTTATTGTGACCTGTAACCTGTAACAGTGACCTGCTATTATCAGTCAGCTTAGTTTTCTCTGATGAATTTTATTGCACACAGGTTGTCAGTACACACACACACACACACACACACAAAAAGATTAATTGTGATTTTGTATTTTTAAAACAAAAAGTAATTTTCTTAAGAATTAAATTCTTCTTCCGAGCCGGGTGAGGGCGCACTAGCGTTAAATGTCTGCAACCTCCAAACCACAGTACCAGAGGAAGAATCATCTACCATAAACAAACTGATGGAGTGAGGCTTTTCATATCAAAGGTGCGCTGTTTCGTACGTTTCTGTTACGCTGTTTTATTCACAAATCAGGTGTGCTGTACATTGCAAGTTTTTACAGAGTTCACAGGCTAGTATTAGACCTGCCTCTTGCTCTCCATAAAGCTTTGTCAAAGTATCCATTGCTCTCTGTCACTGCTATCAGAAGGTGCAGTGCACTCTTTATTAAAGTGCAACACCTTTAAGCCTTCTAATTTAAAATTAATATGCTTGTGTTTTAATTTAACAAAGTATTTATGTAAAAAAGCATAGAAAGCTGTCAGAAATGCTCTGGGCACGCTCAACCACTTAAACTTTATTATTGCTTATTTATTTACACAATGGCAACATCAACAAAATGTCTTACAGTTTAAAACCCAATGGATGAAAATAATGAAGTAACTTTTCTAATATGCTATATATGCTATATGCATATGTCCACTGCACAGGAATTACTCCCTTGCTTATAAAAACTACAAAAGAAAATTCTAGAAAATATATTTTCTAAATAATTACAATAGTAATACTATTGTTTTAGACATGTTGATGATACATGTTTGCTAGTGATGTTCCTAATTAGTACTGTAAGTTGCTTTGGATAAATATAAATGGTTTGCGTGCCCTGTTTTAAATAGGCACCTGGGATCGATGCATTGTACAAGCATTAAGAATGCTGAAGCAGCAGCTCAAGCAAAAGATGCCTGGAACGGCCATGTTAGAGCCTCACGGAAGAGGAGCACCGGTTGCTTCACTCCCGTATTCATCTGATTGTCGCTCTCCTCAACAGAGGCATGTGCATCCTGGAAGACGGTAAGGGCTTATATTTTGTGGGAAATGTTACTATACTATACATGAAGACAGCTATTATCAGATTGTCTTTTGCACCTGTCCATCTCTACATAATGTAAGTTTTGCAACCTTTAAAAACTCTAAGTGATTGCCTGGATTTGTGCTTTTTGTGAATGTGCATCAGCTGTCAAACAAATAATAACCTGGTCATGTCAATTTCTTTCTCCAAATACCTGTGTAACAGACCACCAGCACCAAATGCCCCTCCCCTTCTTCCTTCAATCAGACCATGCCATAATCCCATGCTGCAGCAGTGTGGGCTCATGCACTCAATGCCAGGTAAAAGATTCACCTCATCCCATGTTCTGCTGTTATACTATATGTGTTAGATTTGACCATTTTATAACAATATCCATTTGTAAATTAACAAACACCTGTGTATATCCTCAGATTATATCTCTTATTCTTTGTCTTTTCCCTTCTCTGAATCATTATAGATGTGTCATTCCGTCACACCAAGCTGGTGTCAAGAGCATTTCTAGAGGGAGGGGTGAGGCAGTCTATTCTTGGGCCTCCTCCTATAGGCATTCCAGTAAGAGACCTCTGCATGAACTTTGCGGCTGATCGTTATCCCCATCCATGTGGATCACACATCAGTACTAGGGTAACTGTCTTTCCTCATTAACATAGATTTACACTGTCCTCATATCATTCCAAACCTGTATGTATGTCTTTCTTCCTGCTGAACACACACAAAAAAAAAGATATTTTGAAAAATGTTGGTAACCAAACAGTTTTAAGTTACCTTTGACTTTCACTGTATGGACTAAAAAACACATTTCTCAAAATATCTTTTGTGTTCGACAGAATAAAGAAAGTTATACAGTTTTGGAACAATATGAGGGCAAATAAATGATGATTTTTGGGTGAACAATGGCTTTAAACCCTATTCACACCAAGATTACAATGTATTCCTGTAACCTTATTCACGCTGGGGGCAAAAATGGGTCTAACAACTTTTTTTTTTTTTTTTATTCAGTAAAATAATTGCTTTCAGTTAATGTGTGCTGAATTGTATATACATCTGTGAGCGCTTGTGTTCGCCCCAGTGTGAATAAGTTTATAGGAAAACACTATTCAGGCACAGGAAACAAATAGGGTAAAAGGGGAATTAATTTAATATATTCACACTATACCTACCTTGCATCATTTTAGTACAGTGTAATTTTTACTGAAAAAACCCCCACCATTTTATAATATACATCACTCTTTTTGCATCATTTTAGTTTGCATCTTTTTGTTTCTATCTATGTCACTGTATTACTATGAATAACATTTGTATTATCACATCACGGCTTATATTTTATATCAAAGTGAGTGAAATATTTGTCAGATGGCAGTGGTTAAAGGATTAGTTCACTTTCAAATAAAAATTTCCTGATAATTTACTCACCCCCATGTCATCCAAGATGTTCATGTCTTTCTTTCTTCAGTCAAAAAGAAATTAAGGTTTTTGATGAAAACATTCCAGGATTTTTCTCCATATAGTGGACTTCAATGGAGCCCAAATGGTTGAAGGTCAAAATTACAGTTTACAGAGATCCCAGACGAGAAATAAGGGTCTTATCTAGAGAAACCATCGCTCATTTTCTAAAAAAAATTAAAAATTGTATACGTTTTAACCATAAATGCTCATCTTGAACTAGCTCTCTTCTTCTCTATTTGAATTCCAGCAGTGTAGACACTGCTAAGTGTATTACTGCCCTCCACAGGTTAAAGTTTGAACTAATTGGTATATACTTGCACTAGCATAATGTATATGACAATTTAGTTCAAACTTTGACCTGTGGAGGGCAGTAATACACTTAGCAGTGTCTACACTGCTGGAATTCAAATAGAGAAGAAGAGAGCTAGTTCAAGATGAGCATTTATGGTTAAAACGTATACAATTTTTAATTTTTTTTAGAAAATGAGCGATGGTTTCTCTAGATAAGACCCTTATTTCTCGTCTGGGATCTCTGTAAACTGTAATTTTGACCTTCAACCATTTGGGCTCCATTGAAGTCCACTATATGGAGAAAAATCCTGGAATGTTTTCATCAAAAACCTTAATTTCTTTTCGACTGAAGAAAGAATGACAGGAACATCTTGGATGACATGGGGGTGAGTAAATTATCAGGAAATTTTAATTTGAAAGTGAACTAATCCTTTAAATTTTTCATTAAAGCAGATGAAATCTTTATGAAAGTGTATCACGTATTTATGACCTTTTGTCATAAATGGCTTTTGAAATGGCCTTTAATGTGTATTCAATTATAAAGCATTCACTAAATTTTGATTGTTTACTTGTGTTGATTGAAATGGAGTATTGAGCGTGATTCACATTTCTTTTGTTATTTAAGGAGAGTTCAGTGCAGAGCCTAGACAGAAAGAAGGAGAATGTGCTAAACATAGCTTGGAAAAGTCATGGACAGACGAAAAAAAAAAGCACTGATTCAGACATGGGAAAAGTGGGTGAGTACACACTAAACGCTTGAGGAGATGCCTCTACTTACGGTAGACTATTAACCAGTTGTGCATTTATTATAAAATGTTTTGTCAAATTCTATGTGAAGATCCACAATACATAAATTGTTCCTTCTCATACCCTAAATAAAACCAAAGGTTCAGTTGGACAAATTCAATCTTCAGTCCCAGAACAAGCAGAGCCACCTTTGAAAAGGCACAGAGGTCTGAGGTAATCTTGACTTTACCGTTATTGTTAAAAGTGGATTGGTTTGGCATCTTGATATCATTCTGTTAAGGTAATATCACTGCAGATAGACTGAAATGAATGAGGCTGTTTTTGTTTCATAATCTTAAAACTTCACTGCCTATTTTGAACAGACCAAATGAACTGGGGGAAGAGTCTGCAAAAGGAGATAAGATACAGCAGCCACCAAAATCAAACTCTGCTAGTGTTTCAGACCATGAAGGTATTTAGTGACTGTGTGTGTGGCATGCTATATTTGGCTCTTTAGCCTTAGGCAAACTACAAATCCACTGAAAAAAATTCACTCTCTTTGTTTACTTATGAATTATACAGTTATCAAACTCTTCATCTGCAAACTTTAACATATTATATATACCCTTGGGTTGTGTTGAAATGTTTAACATGCTTTTATTTCCCCTCTAAATGATGCAGAGGATGATAACAGCTCTGCACAACTTGAAGAAGACAGTGTTGATCAGAACAGAGCAGCAGAGGTGCAGTATCCCAGCATCAGTGATATATTTCCATCTTTACCTCTGGACATTCCCAGTAACATCAGTACATCTCAATTAATGCAACTGAATACTAAATGCACTTGAATTTACTCTGTTTAAAAAAAATATTTTGACACTTAAAGGGTTATTTCAGCCAAAAATGAAAATTCTGTTATTAATTACTCACCCTCATGTCGTTCCAAACCCCTAAGACCTACTTTCATTTTCGGAACACAAATTAAGATGAAATCCGAGACTTTTCTGGTAGTTCATGTGACTACAGTGGTCCAACATTAATGTTATGAAGTGATGAGAATACTTTTTGTATGCAAAAAAAAAATTATTCAACAATTTCTTCTCTTCTGTGTCAGTCTCTGATGCTGTTCACGTTGTAAACACTTGTAAACACAGTGCAGCACTTCCGAGTTCTACATCAGAATGCTTGCTCAGTATTTGCCGGCTTCTGTGTCAGCACCACACACATGTGTCATGGTGCTCACGTGAACAGTGTCAGACTCACACGGAAGTAAATTGAAAAAAAATTGAAAAAATGAGGGGAACTAACCTTTTAATGCTTTCAGATGAATGTTTGTAGTTTGTATAAACAAAAGAAACATGCATTGTAATGTAAATGTATCATACATGTTTCTTAAGCCCCAAATCAGCATATCAGAATGATTTCTGAAGGATCATCAGTGTTGAAAACAGATGTGCTAATAGAAACTGATAAATTTTATCTTTGATGAATATAATTTTTTTTATCCATTTAATGCATCCTTGCTGGAAAAAAAAAATATATATATATATAAAAAATAATAATTCTGCAAACTTGAATGGTAGTGTATGTGTTAGCAGAAAAACCAATGTTATAGAATCACCTACCAACTGTGTCTGTGCAAAGCTGTATGCAGTCTTTTAGTTTCTCTTATGACCTTGTAAACCTGGTAATCCAGGATATCAGAAAGGGACATGATGTAACTATCNACATGTATCTTAAGCCCCAAATCAGCATATCAGAATGATTTCTGAAGGATCATCAGTGTTGAAAACAGATGTGCTAATAGAAACTGATAAATTTTATCTTTGATGAATATAATTTTTTTTATCCATTTAATGCATCCTTGCTGGAAAAAAAAAATATATATATATATAAAAAATAATAATTCTGCAAACTTGAATGGTAGTGTATGTGTTAGCAGAAAAACCAATGTTATAGAATCACCTACCAACTGTGTCTGTGCAAAGCTGTATGCAGTCTTTTAGTTTCTCTTATGACCTTGTAAACCTGGTAATCCAGGATATCAGAAAGGGACATGATGTAACTATCTGTAAATCATAAAGCTCCACCCATAGGAGTTATATTATAACAAGAAATTCTTCGGCCTTGAAAAGAACTCCACCTCAAGAGAACAATTCTGACAACTTAATCAACAAGAGCTTATATTGTATTGAACCAGGAATACTCGTTTAATAAGAGCTGTGTCGTTCAGGTGCAGGGTGTTGGTACGTCTCTGAAGGTGACTATCCAGCGTAGCAGTGAGAGTCGAGCCTTCAGCACTTCACCTGAGGAGATGGCAGCAGGTGTAGGCCATGATAGCGATAAAGAGAGAAGCAAACACACAGTCAAATTCACCTGCCACATTTGCAACGTCACCTGTCCTGACCAGCAAGTAAGACTTGACTGTATGTAAATGAGGAGAGGAGTCAGTTGATCATGGTGTTTAGTGAAGTGTTTGACCTCTGCAGGGCTTCCAGAGTCACATGATCAATTTAGATCATCAGCAGCGTATGATGGAAATCCAGCATGTGAGTAACACCTGTCTGGCCACACTGTTACCCCAAACCCAGGAGTCCCTGCAAGGAACAAACAGGTAAGCGATGCTCTCCATACTTTAAAGGTGTAGTGTATTTTCAATAGGTTAACTTTCAATAGGTTAAAAGTCTCATCAAGTCTTTATTGTCACCATTGATCTGTTTAATGCATCCTTGCTGAATAAAAGTTAATTATTTAAAAAAAAAATGTAACTGACCCTCAAATTTGAATGGATGTGAATGTTACTCGCATTTAAAATTTCAAATATCAAGTATGACTGATTGCAGATATTGTATATAAAAAAAGAGCATAACACTGTATTTTAGAAAACAATTGTTTTTTGTTCTGTTACAGAGAGAGGAGGATGGGTCATCAGCGCTGGTGTCCTACCTGTCAGTGTCATTTTTCTGGTGACCTCATTGAGCACAGACGAACAAAGAAACATAAGGTGACCTTAACATCAACAAAACAAATATCACCATAATCACTACAAAAAATATCCATATAAACTTGAGTAGACTTTAAACCATTGACTGTATAAAATGTTGTCTTGTCTCCTCATTAGATGGCAAAAGTGTCTTCAAGACCTTTCTGTACCCTGTGTGAGCGCCACTTTAGGACTCCTCGCAAGTTTGTTGAGCATATGAAGTCTCCTGAGCACAAACATAGGGTTGAGGAGGTTTGTGTCTGTATTTTGTAGAAATTTGAATGTAAAATATATTAAATGACATCAATAAGACTTATCTCTTAACACATTTGTTACAGTTAAGAAACGAGGGCGACCCAGAGGTTATGGAGGAGCTCATAACAGTGGATGCTATTGGCTGTTTTGAAGGGGAAGATGATTATGAGGAGGATAGAAATGAAGAAGAGGTTGCAGTGTTTGAGAAGGTTAGTTGCATGATTTCATATGCTCTTCTAAATTTGAGTTTCTTTTGGTACTCTGGAGTTTTTAATTGAATTTTGTTCATAGCATCCTGCTCATAGGGAGATTGCTCTTGAAGAGACGACTAATTATGAGACATATGATCCAGACACACAATATGGTGAGGACACACATCTCTAGGTTGTCAAAGAACAGTTTCTGAGTAACTTAACAGTTCTGACTGCTTTCTGACCCTCAGGCACTAGTTTTGTGGTGCCTGTTGCTGGTTTCCTCTGTAAGCTGTGTCATAAATTCTACCACTTTGAATCTTCTGCACGGGAAACTCACTGCAGGTCTCTTAAGCACTTCCAGAACTTACAGGTAAGGAAAATTATGGAATTAGTCATTTGACAGTAGTGGTGTATGCGGTTTATCCTTAATGTGCATGGCATTTAAGAGGTAGGCACATCTAAAATCAGCGATACTACAATAATTCATTTATTCATTAACCATTTATGTTGTATCCTATTCTTGGTGATTCTATGGGCCATCTCTTGCCATATGTGAGAGACTGTCCATGAATTTTCTTGGCGATGCATACACAGGGAGAACATGCAAACTGCACACAGAAAGGCCTCCTGGCTCAGCCGGGACTCAAACTCCTTGCTATGAGGCGACATTGCTATCCACTGAGCTACTGTGCTGCCCACACTACAATAATAGCCTGGTGTAAAAGTGACACATTCAAAAAATTGAATGGGCCAGTCTGATTCTGAACTTTCATTAATTACATACAGTCATACCTCAAATGTTGAAGCTGCTGTAGTTTTTTAAATGCCTACACTACTGTTGAAATGTTTGGGGTCAGTAAAATGTTTTTGAAATTAGTCTCTTGTGCTCACCAAGGCTGCATTTATTTGATCAAAATAAAGTAAAAAAACAAAACAAAAAAACATAATTTTGAGAAATATTTTTGTCCCATTCAAAATAACTTTTCTATTTTAATATATTTTAAAATGTAACATACTCCTGTGATGGCATAGCTGAATTTTCAGCAGCCATTACTCCAGTCTTCAGTGTCACATGATCCTTCAGAAATCAATATGCTACATCTAATTTGCTGATTTGGTGCTCAAGAAACATTTCTTATTATTATCAATGTTGAAAACAGTTGTGCTGCTTAGTGTTTTTGTGTAAACTGTAATGCATTTTTCAGGGTTTTTCGAGAAATAGAAAATTTAAAAACAGCATTTATTTGAAATAGAAATATTTTGGAACAATATAAATCTCTTTACTGTCACTTTTGTTCAGTTTCTGAGTAACTTAGAACAGTTTCTGAGTAACTTAGAACAGTTTCTGAGTAACTTAACAGTTCTGACCTCAGGCACTAGTTTTGTGGTGCCTATATATAGACTACAACTATATATGAGACTTAATGTGCATGACGAATCAGAACCAGACCATAATTTATTTATAAATTGAAAACTACTTTCTAAAAACCTATTTGATATTCCCAAGGGAGAGTGAATTAGCCATTTTGGGTTGGCCTACATTCACTACTGACAAACATGTCTGTTTAAATAACATAGGAGGAACTTCTTTTGTTAAACAAAAAGCAAAAAGATATAAAAAAGTATATAAACTGTTAATATAGCTAATGCAAAATGCTTAGTGTTGTATTTGATTTTCAGAAGCATAACACCCAGAAGATGCAGAAGAACTGTGAGAGTGATGCCTCATGTAGCAGCTCAATGGGGGACCCTCGAGGCCTGGAGCTCATTGCTTCCTGCGCCAGTGAGACCATGATTTCTGACAGAAGCCAAGCAGATCTCAACAGATTACACATCAATTCCTCAAGAAAACACTTACACTCAAGGAAGCTTAAGCCATCTAAAAGAGCCTACAAATCCAAGACTTTACTCTCAAAAATCTCTGTGGCTCCACAGAACCCTTCCGTGGTCATGAAGCACTTAATATGTACTCCAAATTGTGGCTCAAGGTCAAGCCAAGAGTCAAACTGCCAAGAAAGCAATAGGCCTGACTCAAGTGTTCAACTACAGCTAACAGAGTCCGTTGAAAAAGAAAAGACATCCTGTGACCCTGTGCATTACTCAGAAGAGCTAGAAAATGTGAGCGCAACACCCACATTCAGTTCGTGTCATGTATTACAGTTGAACTCAGAGGAGAATGTTACAAAACCAATTGAGGTTAAAGAGACAGTCAGCAAAGACCAAACAAAAAATATCCTTCATGTTCATAAGAGTCCATCAAGTGTTTTCATGAAAACTGTGAAGAAAACCTGAGAAAAAATAAATAAATCAGTTGTAATAATTATAAAATTAATGTTTATTTAAATCCAGAGATATTGTAAATATATTTTGTTTTCATTGCATTTTATTTTATAAATAATTATCAATAATATAATAATTGTTGAACAACAGTGTTTTATTTATCAATAAGATTTATTAATCTAGGTTAATGTTGTTAATTGAATTTTAATTATTCATTCTTATTCATAATACATTAATTTGTATAACTTGATCAAATGTAAAAAATGTATTACCCAAAATAAAAAATAAATTAAAAAAATGCTGTAAAAGTATGGATAATTGTTAGTTCATGTTATGCAATAACTAATGTCAATGTCTAAAATCTTATTGTGATGAGCTGCCATATATTTATATCTATGAATTTGAATCTTTGTCCATCAGTTAAACTGCAGGTCACAATTTGTCAGTGGTTACCTTCATTTAACATTGGTGAAGAAAAGGAAGCAAAACTAAAATGTCTAGAATTGTAAGTAAAACAGATTTCTAGAAAAAAAAAAAAAAATCCACACAGATATTGTTTATTAATTAAATAAATTTGACGACAGTTTGTTAAAAATCATAAGAATTTTCTGATATATAAATTTAGACCATGGAAGTAATGGTGATGAAAATATAATATATATAGGACGTATGTTTCTATATATACAATTTAGACATTATGCTGTGTACAACAAGGCCATGTGGACATTCTGAATCTTAGGACAATCTCTCTCATATATATATATAATATATATTTAGAGGTCCACCCTATTTCACCAAGATTACTGGAGTAGATTGTTAGACGTCACCGCTTGAGCTCTATATTCTGGCTGCATCAGTACACGTGGCATGCAGATATATGTGTGTCCTACAGGGGGCGACAGAACGAACTGCAGGGCATTATGGGGCGGAGATGGCATTCTAGTACACACACAGACGACGGCAAAGCAAGTCTAGTACGAGACCTGCAACATACTAATAGCGGACAAAGAAATCGATAAACTGCACGCAAACAATCAAAGGTGTCCTGCAGACGGGAATCGTCTCTTGGATTTTGGTGTCATGGCTCAAAATGATTTAATGAGCAACGCGGAGGACGTGGCGGATCAGGTGAGAGAAGAGAAGGCCCTGCCAGGCAAACTTACACACTAAATCGTGGAGACTACACTGCTTCACTAAACAAACGGTTCCTAAGTTCGGGAAAGTCCATGTGTGCGTGTATAGTTCGGGTCATGTTTGCTTGACTGCAAATTAGATTTGTTTATTAACTAACTTCTTGTCTTGTGACTCTGATGGAGGAACTGAACTACTAGTGATACTGATCTAAAAGAACTGTGCCAAACCTTGATTTTCCAGGGCTGCTTTCGAGTATTGATAAGGACTGTATGACATATATTTATATATTCGCGGTATATAAATACATGTACTGTATTTTTGTGTGCCCAAAATTTTAGAACGTCATACAAACTTTATCTCTAAATCATTTGCATCAGTGCAGTCAAACATCTGTGCGTTTGATGAAGCAAGAGTAGATGCACTGTTACTATACTCTAATGATCGTCACCATATGATGACTGATTAGGAAAAGATTAGGTTTTGTTGTCCAATTTCAAAAGGAATTTGACAGCTGGACATTATTTGAATGCATTTATGTTGTTTACGTTGCATAATTTGCATGATTATTGAATGTGTTTGGGGCTCTTTTTCATGTTTCTGCTTATTTGGGGCTTAATAACATGAAGCAACTTTAGAATGATGTCATTATTGTATAAGCGTAAAATGGCGTTGTGATTTGGTTTATCAGTTTTAGGGGTTTCAAGGCCCGAAACAAGGCCATTAGTGAAATCATCTCAGCTTATTAATTTTTAGCCCAATTTTCAGTGTCATTTTGGTAAATTGATTAAATCCCAGCCACTGACAGCTAAACGTTTTTCTTATTTATCCGTAGTTTTATCACATTGCGACTGGAACAATATTAAAAATCATATTTTTCTATTATTCATACAACTCTCATTTAGTAATCCTGTCTTTTTTTGACATGTAACAGAGAGCAAATCTCTGATATTCATGGAAACAAGTCAAATACCCTCCAGGCATGCAGACTTAATGTTGACACACAGGCAGACATTGGCCCTGAGATCTTTTCCCATTCATTTAGCTGTGCTTGGTACTTGTTGAATGCTGATTGGCTCGTTTTCTTCTTAGTGCTGATGTGGATCGTCTGGGGGCGGGGCTTAGAAGAGGCCAGTGTCAAAGCTCACGATAAGCCTCGAGTTAATCACAGGCAGGTTTAGAGAAAAACTGCCTTGTATTTAGCTAGTCTGCACGTTTGTTTAAAAATAACAAAATTCTGTAGTTTACTAATGTCTTTTAAAAAGCATATTATTACTTCTTACTTTCATTACTTTCAATCAACTTTTAAGAAGAATTAATTAGGGTTGATGTTTTCATTTGTTCTTTCTATGTTACAGGTTATGTGATGAGAGTATAAGATCATGTAGTAATCCTGTCAGAGTAAATTGCAGCATCTTTATCCTTCCCTGTACATCTTTATTCAACACCTGTTGCATGTGGAAGTGGAAAAGACTTTATGCTAGTAAACCACAGTGATATTTAAAGGCTGGAGTTGTAGCCCTTGTTCTCATGAGTCATCAGTTGCAAATGGATGTGCTTTTGGCCACCTGTGCCCTGATAATGACTAAAATGTAGGGAAAAGTGAAAAGGGTAATTGGAGCTCAGGGGTTGAACATTAAACAACGTGCATTTGAAGAGCTGCTTCAGCACGCACTTGATGTAATATAACATTTGTGTAAATCTAAAACATTCACATTAGGGAAATAATTTATTTTTTATTTTATTTTTTTTATTCCTGTTTGATGTTTGTAAAAAGCTGTAAAACAGCTTTCTAAATCCATAAATCTGTGCTAGACTATAATAAATGTCCTTCCCTTTTATGTTGGCCTAACCTGCCGTTCAAATGTTCGGAGCTGGTAAAACATTTTTTTAAAGTCTCTTATGCTCACCAAGGATGCATTTATTTGATCAAAAATAAATATATTATATATTATTACAATTTAATGGATCCTTGTTAAATCAAAGTCTTTTTTTCAACATATCATGCTGAAACTTTTTAAATGGTAGTGTCAACCAGGGCCTGAATTACAGAAACATCCTAACCGAGAATCCTATCCCGTCTGTTTAGTAAGTAACCATGGTTTGAATGAATGAATCAATGACTCACTCATAAATACTTCACTTTCATTACTGAATGAATCAGCATTCTTTTTTTCACAAATCTCTTCAATTAATTATTCAGTTGCCAATAAATTTTTAACAGTCACTTGTCGCCACCTGGTGACAATAATGATACAATCGTTATTTGAAGCGTCAAGTTACTTTCAAAAGGTGATTTGCTCTATTTTGATCGCTGCCGTAGACATCAGTGTTTATATCCAAACTATAAACTTTTTCCCAGTACTTCTGTGATTAATATAAATATTTATAACACATAAATAATGATACTGTGTGGATGAAAAGACTGTTTGTGAAGCTGTTTTATACTTACCCATAACATCTGCTCTCTCTGGGTCAGCGGCAGAGCCAATTCAGATCTGAATGTTCCGGTGTGATTTTGTCAAAGGTTTAATAGACGCAGCCAAATCGTTGTCATTTAGGAATGAGATCGCTTAAGTGTTTGATTCCAGATTGCGATCTTTTAACGATCAATCATGCAGCTCTACCATTAGATGTACATGTGTTCAGAATGATATTACATCTTTTGTTAGTGGTGTTTGCAAAGGCAAGCTTTACTATTGCTGCCGCTCATACCTAGACTTGGGGATTTTTATGTTTGTCTTTTCGTTCATCTTTAGTTCCTTCGAGTGACGAAGCAGTACCTGCCCCACATAGCACGCCTCTGTCTGATCAGCACGTTCCTGGAGGACGGCATTCGGATGTGGTTCCAGTGGAGTGAGCAGAAAGAATATATTGAGACGACGTGGGGCTGTGGGTTCTTTCTGGCCACACTGTTTGTCTTAATCAACTTACTCGGACAGCTGGGTAAGAAGTTTGTTCAGCCGAAAAAATATTCGACTTGGAACATCTTCAGATTTTAGATGTAATGTTTTATTAATCTTATCTGTTAAACAGGTGGTTGTATACTGATCCTGAGCAGGAATTTTGTGCAGTATGCCTGCTTTGGTTTATTTGGGATCATCGCCTTACAGGTGTGAGCATTCTGTTTGAGTTAATGCGATTTTAATTAGATGTTATCTGTGGATAGGACTATAATTGAGTTAAAACTGTTTAATAACGGTCCTGATCTTTATCTGCTCCAGACTGTTGCCTATAGCATTCTTTGGGACCCAAAGTTTTTGATGAGGTAAGGTTTTTTTTGTTGTTGTTTTTTTTGCAGGGTACTGCAGGTTTGAGTAGTTCATCCTATGTTTTATGCTCTGATCTCATCGTTCTTGACTTCTCTCCTCTATGTTCAGGAATTTGGCTCTGGGTGGAGGTCTGCTGCTGCTCCTTGCTGAGTCCCGCTCTGAGGGCAGGAGTATGTTTGCTGGTGTTCCCACTATGAGAGAAAGCTCTCCTAAACAGTACATGCAGCTCGGTGGCAGAGTCCTGCTGGTGCTTATGTTCATGACATTGCTGCACTTTGATACCAGCTTCCTCTCGGTGAGCAAACACCCTCAACCTGGTAAATGGGTGAATCACAAAGAAATGAATCACACATTTACCCATTTAAATTACATTTCATCCAAAAATCAAAAGGAAAAAAATATAAATTGTGCATAACAAAAATGACAATTTTATGACCATTAAGATCATTTTCATGACAATCACACTAAATTCACTTTGCTGTAATGCTAAAAAGAAAGTTTGCCAATTGCTGTAATACAATCATCTTTTATTATGTAATATGTGTAATATGTTCATGACAACTTACAATTTAAATTTGGGAAAATAATATATTTTTCTTTGTATTATAGAAATAAGAATTCTCCTCACACTGCACTATCATAATCAATATTCTAACTTGCTTGATTTTTAAAAAAAAAATGTATAGTAGCACATATAGTAACCCAGAGGTCATGCATTTTTAGTTTTATGTTTTTCTTGCTTTCTGAAAAAAATAAAAATACAGTAATGAGTAGCATTTAGATAAAAAATATTTATTTTGAATTGTTATTATTAATTTAATATTAAATGATATTTCACTTAATTTAATTATATATTTAATTACTTCTGTGATACAATTTTTTAATTATACATTATTTATTTAAAAAAGTGGTTTGTTAGTGCATTTACTAATATTAACTAACAATGAGCAATATATTTGTTACAGTATTTATTATCTTTGTTAGTGTTGGTTAATAAAAATACAACTTTTCATTGTTAGTTCATGTTCGCTCAGGACCATTGAATAATATTAACTTAGTAAATGTTAAAATGAACATGAATATTAATAAATGCTTTAGAAGTATTTTTCAATGTTAGTTCATGTTGTTAATTAATATGTAACAAGTACAAAAATAAATCAAGCAACACTAGTGGTGAAGGGAATTTTTAATGGTTTCAAAAAATGACGCATTTCGGCTTGAGAGCCTTCCTCAGGGTATACAACAAACACAATACATGAACTTTAAAAAAAAAAAAACATTGTAAGGTCACACTCCATTTTAGAACTAATGTACCTACAGTAATGTTAACAAATCGAACCTTATTGTAAAGTGTTACCACAAAAATTTGCTCATGTGGCTGAGGAGTCTACTCAGAGGAGAACAATAGTCCACTTTTTAAGAATATCATTCAGAGGGAATATTAGACACAATGAATGCAGAGAAATCTTAATGTATTTAATTATTATAATAATTATTTTATTAATAGTATTGTTTTTATGTATGTGCACTAGTACTATTCAAAAGCTTGGGGTTGTTAAAGGGGTCATGAAATGGAGAATGAAAATGTTATTGATATTTACACATAACATTCACATAACACATAACATGGAGGTAACATTCCAAATCCATCTGCCCTTGCAGCCCTTCCATGCTTGGAGTATGTCAGAAATAGAATTTTACTATCATGTTGCACAGATGTAGACAGCATCACTTATTATAATGTGTTCTATTGTCTTTTGTCACATTGCGTTGCGCCGCTCACGTCCAGTGTAGACATGGTGTTAAAGTGTGTTTGTAATAAATGTCAAACCAGCATTAAATGCTATTAAAAGGTTAGTTCACCCAGAAATGAAAATTCTTTCATTAATTACTCACCCTCATGTCGTTCCAAAAACGTAAGACATTCGTTCATTTTCGGAACACAAATGAAGATCTTTTTAATATAATCTGAGAGCTTTCTGACCCTCCATTGACAGCCTGTGCATCTACTACTTTCAAGCCCCAGAAAGGTAGTAAAGACATCATTAAAGTAATCCATATGACTCCAGTGGTTTAACCTCAATTTTATAAAGTGACGCGACTCGAGTGCTTTGTTTGCGCAAAATCTTTTTTTTACAAAATGTTAATCTNTTTTTTTTTTTTTTTTTTTTTGTTGTTTTTTTCTCAAGATATTGGACCTTTTTTGGGGCAAAAAACATTGCAAACATTACAAACTAACCTCGAGAAACAGAATATAAAAATCTGAAACTGCATTTCATGACCCCTTTTAGAATTTTAAAATTTAATGTGCTCATCATGGTCTTATGCTTCTAAGCAGTGTTGA
>RJVU01049572.1:2128108-2170380 GCA_003731715.1 Anabarilius grahami
TTTTTTTTTTTTTTTTTTTTCAGGATTCTTTGAACATAAAGTTCAAAATAACAGCATTTATTTGAAATTTAAATCTTTTGAATCATTACAAATATCTTTACTGTCACTTTTGATCAGTGTAATGTGTCCTTGCTGAATAAAATTATTAAAGTATTAAGTAAAAATCTTACTGACCCCAAACTTTTGAAAAATATACTGTATACTTTGTGTATATTTTGTTTATTTTTTTAAAGCTGCTGTCCGTAACTTTTTTTGGTTAAAAATTATCCAAAATCAATTTGAGCATGTACATAACCAGCCATTGTTCAAACTATCTCCTTCCAATTAACAACGGTAAGCTTGTAATAATGTTTTATAATTCGGGCGGTACTGGTGGGTTTCCGCGGGAAGTTCGAGCATGTCGCCTTTTGTCTTTGCGTCATTGCGTCACGTCTGTATACATAAAGAAGGAGTCCCAGCTAGTAGGCTATATCGCATGTGAGGCGGATCATTTATAAGGCTCGTTCGAAATGCATCGGCGCTGCGCAGACCGATCGGCACAATTTGAGAACAAAGTATAACAATAATTATAATTTGCATGGTTTGACATGATATGAGCTTAAGCGATCATTAGATTTAATCACCATTGGAAGCGCGATTTACTGTAATGTTTTTTTTTTCCCTCAGTCTGAAGAAAAGTGGCAGACATGTTACTTGTACAGATTACATTCTCCGGTGAAAATTCTTATTTTGATCATACTTCCAAGATATAGAATCTGTGATTCCGAAGTACAGTATCCACACCGATGTGGTGATTGACAGCAAACATTATATTCATCTGCACTGAGGAATTGTGCCGAGGCACAACGCACGTACAGATATTAATTCCGCAAACAACTGCAATTGCAGGCTTCAAACAGAAATGGCGACACAGAGGCAAAATTACGAACTGCAGCTTTAAATAATGAGAACTTTTTGCATTGATGCCTTCATCAGGACATCATCCTCAGGATCACAAACTAAACAAGGTCTTAATGTTAACATTAGCAGGTCCATTCATTTGTAAAAATATCTACTGAATTTGCACCAGAAAATGACATTTATAATATTACAGCAATTTCTCAATAACACTAATTTAAATTAATACTTATAGTTTATCTTTTAACACTTTTTAGAAACAAGCTTAGACACTTTATGTAAAACTTCAGTCAGCCCTGTTTACATATGCGTTTGAATATGACTCCTTATAGTTGGCCTTTTCCGGCTTTATAATTGTGCTCATAAACCCAGCATCTTATGACTTGGCAGAACGTCTAAAATGTTATTGCACTGGGTTCAGCTGTTTGTTCTGGTAAGTGCTTCAGGCTCACTATCAAACAGATGATGGTGTGATTGTTGTTCAGGATGTGGGTTTGTGGTAGAGTATTTTATCAATTGCGTCATGATGCAACCTGAAACACAAGCTTACTTAAACCATATTAAGTTTATCTGTAAAAATGTTACATTATTATAGAAACTGCTCATGGCTTGTTTGGTTTGCAAACATGAAAGCTATAAAGGTTATTAGCACCGATTTCCTTCATCTCCATGGAACAATTCTGAGACACAGTCTGTTCCGATACAGTCATGGATAACATTAGCGAAATGTAAGCATTACATTCAGTTATAATTAATCTAATTGTACATAGTTAGGATAGCAAAATACATAGTTAGAATTGTCAGCCTTTAAAAAGGGAGGCTTTGCATGCGTTTTATTGTTGTTGACATTAAAAGGCCAGATGTCTGTACTCTTCAGTATTTTGGCATATATTCACCTGACATCCATATTAGGCAATGTGGATGGATTGCATGGCATACCCTAATTCTCAAAAACCATAAACCAAACTTCGCAAGATAAAAAAACAATATGACACAGACTACATTAATTACAGGTACAATTTCAATGAAGATTTCAAAATTGTTTGTGCCTACCACAATATACAGTACTGGTAAGATTTTTTTTTTTTTATGCTTATGCTCACCATGGCTGCATTTATTTGATACTAAAAATACAATAAATAATATTGTGAGATATTATTACAATTTAAATTAACTGCTTTCTTGTGTAGTATATTTCAAAATGTAATTTATTCCTGTGATGGTAAAACTTAATTTTCAGCATCATTACTCCAGTCTTCATTGTCACATTATACTTCAGAAATCATTCTAATATGCAGATTTGGTGCTCTAGAAATATTTCTTATCAAAGTTGAGAACTCTTACCAACTGCTTATTTAGCTTATGCAGTTCACGGCAATGATAATAAATTTAGTGTTTAATTTAAGGATATTTTATTTACTTTTGTATGTTAAACTGTTTTTTCCCCCGTGTTGGATCACCACTTGATGTTTAATGTAAAGCTTTTTTAACGCATATTTAAGATTTTCTTAAAGCAATAATTTCAGTAACTGTGTAAATTTCGTAAGTTTCGGAAATTTTGCTTCTCCATGCAGCAAGCAACCCATGACACGAAAATACATTCCTGATTTTTAGCAGCAGAGGACGCTAAAGCTGTTTGCGTCAAACTATTTCCTTACATTTGATAGTTTACTCTCATGTAGGCGTACTCATGGATTCAGTTACTTGACCTCTCAAGTCTTCCAAAAATCTAATGTGTCCCTAAACCAGTTGAAAGATGTGCCTTCTCCTTTGTAATAATCCTTTTTACCACTAGAGGTCAGACGTAGACAAGTTTTGAGTTGCATAGATGATTTTTGCGGTGTCAAATCCTGCTTCCTGTGTTAGTTTTACATCAGTCGCATGTCTCATTGACTTCCTTTTTCTAAAGTATCTGTGTTTGCTTTTGCAGATTTTGCAGAACCTGGTGGGTACAGCTCTCATTGTCCTGGTGGCTATTGGTTTCAAGACTAAACTGGCAGCCCTCACCCTGGTCATCTGGCTGCTTTCCATCAACGTGTACTTCAACGCTTTCTGGACCATACCAGCCTACAAGCCCATGCACGACTTCCTCAAGTACGACTTCTTCCAGACCACATCAGTGATCGGTGGCCTTTTGCTGATAGTAGCATTAGGTCCAGGTGGAGTGTCCATGGATGAGAAGAAGAAGGATTGGTGAGACGGGACTGAACTCAAACGGCTCATTCGCTCGCTCTGTAGTTTGCCCTTTGGCAATTTTTTTTCTGTGCAGTTATCACACAAAGCAGGTACACTACTTAGAGAGGAAGGAGCCAATTGAGATGTGGCCACACAAATACCCCAGGACCAACAGAATGACCTGCTCTCCACATATCATGCACTGTCTATGTTTTCATCTTGCGTGCTTACTGAATTATTTCTACTAGCACTTTTAGACATATTAGTTTATCATATTTATTTTCTAAGGTTCAGGTCAGATTCTGTTATTTGAGAACCCCCTTGAAAATCTGGAACATCCATGTTATAAAAGCTGCGACCACGTTGAACGAATAACAAATGCATCTCCTTTGCCATTTTCTCTGCCTTTTTATTTCGGTGCCAATTGCAAGTCAGAGTACCAAAGACGCATCCTCCCAAGATATACATCATTTTGCCTTCAAGTTCATTTAAGCCATTTTAGTTCATCACAAAATGAATTTGAAGTAAAATGGAAAGTTGATGTCTTTAAGTTTTTTTCATGGGTCAGCCGTGTCACTTTTCTGTCGCTGGACCGGACTTCAACTGATATCGTTGCTGTGTTGAAAATTACTGCACACTGGGTTTTACTGCACATACATTTTATATGTGTCAATCTCATGTCAAGAGGCAAAACAAGAGTTTGCAAAGAGAGTTTCTTATCCATTCATATTTTTTACTATTTCAAAGTAGTTAAACGTAAAGATGAAAAAGTTTAATGGCCATTTTGAAGAATGCTTAATTCAATTCTAAAGATTCATTGGCTTTTCATGTTCATGTAGAAGTTTATCGTGTTTGCTGTCTGTTGTCAGGTCACTTTAAAGTTTACAACAGGTGAATTATAGTGTTTCTCGAAACAAGCAGAGAGTGAGATGAGAATATTGAAACCCTGTGGTTTGTCAGACTCAGTGTTTATCCTCTTTGTACAAAAAAAAAAGAACTGAAAAATATTGGTTTTCTAAGTGTTTTAAATATGTTTTGACATAAAGGGAAAAGAAAAAATGATGTTGGTTGTTTAGTTTTTTTTTGTTTTTTTAGTTAACCATTTTTTGAATAACCAACAATAAAACTAGTGATATTCAAAAAGCAAAAATATTTTTGTCTACATGACATGGAGGGGAAAAAAGAAAGAAAAAGAACTCTTACTGAAGGCGGTAGTCTGGACATAGTTTAATGTTGTCAAGTCGATTAATCGCAATTAATCTCATCTAACATAACAATTTGTGTTTACATATTATGTTATGTTATTTTATTACATTTATATATGTGAACGAGGAAAACCTCCTCTATATGTCCTTATCTTTTTAGAGTATTGTTTACCGAGAGAAAACATTTCGGCTGTCCTATCTAGACAACAGCATTTACGATTTTTGGACATTCTTTGGACTTAAGTTTGAGATAAGGCCAAGCAGACCACCAGGAAAACCTTACACGACCACCACAGAACTTCTATTCTTTCGCGGGCGCAGATCTATATGGTCAATGATGGTCTGCAGTGCGTTAAGGTGATTTTATTCATATACACACACAATAATGTCGATTTTTGTGTGTGTTGACTATTGAGAGACTTGAAATCACTACTAGTTCTATGTCCTTGTTAGTTTTATAAAGCAAAACAATTCTTGACCTAAAAGCAGATATAATTGTTGTGGAATATATGCCACATTAGCAAAAATGTTCACCAAAATATAATTTTTACTAAAGTAAGACTGCGATAACTTGATATTAACACCTCTGTCACCAAGGAAATAAAAATGTTAGATAATGTTCTGATTCTGAAAGATTTTTTAACGCATATTTAAGATTTTATTAAAGCAATAATTTCAGTAACTGTAAATTTCGGAAATTTTGCTTCTCCATGCAGCAAACAACCCATGACACGAAAATACATTCCTAATTTTTAGCAGCAGAGGACGCTAAAGCTGTTTGCGTCAAACTATTTCCTTACATTTGATAGTTTACTCTCATGTAGGCGTAATCATGGATTCAGTTACTTGCCCTCTCAAGTCTTCAAATAAGGTATTTCCTTCTAAGATAATTGTTGTCTTTTCTTCTACTGTTTCTGTTAATTACATATTGTAGGCTATAAAACACAAAGTGCAAAATACATTAATCATTATTCATATTGAACGGGGGCGTGTTGTCAATAAAAAACCATTACAATCTATTAATTTAAAAGTTAGCATATTAATGGCCAATTATAAGCTTTTCAGCAAAAATCAGAGTAAACATTTATGAAACAGCAAAAATGGTAAAAAAAAAAGCTTAGTTAGAAGGAATGCCAAGCAACTGTTTTTTTTTTCCAACAGATAAGTGACAACTTACCTCAATGTTTCATGAAATATACTCTTGTCCCGAGAACACAGTTCAACCTTTCAGCTAAAGTCCGCCTTCGTTGTATACAGTAGCTAACTAGTTATACTATGGACTCCTGTTTCATGTATGTAAATGTGCTTTTATTGCAAAAATATTATGATAGCTACTGGAACTTTAGTTTGCAGGAATCCAAATTATTATAATTTCAAAGAGGGTTTTGAAACCAACATAAACTATTCCTATAGAGAAATATGACTAGATTTAAAACCTTATAGTTACAGAGATATAACCCTTTTGAAAAGCACAGTCCTCTGTAATGATGATTGAGTATACTGCAGTACTTCTTGCAAGAGGTTTGATATTGAGACTAGACCCTCTGGCAACATTATTCTCAGTTGCTGTTTTCCCTTCATCTTTTTGTCTTCTCATTGAGCCCAACTCACTTCCTCAGCCTTTAGCCAAGCAGTGATTGCCCTGTAAAGGAAACATTATTTATAAACAAATACTGCCTCCTTCCTTGGCCACACTAGCATGAGTTTGAGAAGATGCTGTGGGTACAGCAGAGTTCAGCTGCAGGTCAATGGAGATACCTCAGGTTTACCATACACACCCTATTCACAAGCCTCTCCTCGCCACTCGAGGGAATAAACCTTAGTCGGTAGCACCATATGTAATTTTGGACAGGAATGAAAATAAAGCTGTGAGTTACCAAAGTACAGTGTTCATTGGATTGGATTGTTGGATTGTAAATTCAACTGACGATATGTCTTTCTGAAAGTAAGTAAACAAAATCCGTCCATAAAACAATTTTGAAAGTTATACTGTAAGACTAAATGCCCTGATATACTCACAGCGCAGTTCTCAACTCAAGTTTTTGTTATTTGCTTAGGGGTAAAAAAGAAGTGTGAAATACTTTTGCAGAAGTATACTGTTAGAAAACATCCCAACACCATTCACTTTGCTGAGAGTGGCGTTTAGATGAATATGTAAATATTTGATGCATGCTTTCCTCTCAATAACAAAATGAACACAACACAAATGACAGCTGTGAGAAAACATTTAAAGGTGATACAGAGGATCTTTTCGTCGACTGAGAAACCAAAGACTGTTAGTGAGTTTTTGAAATGAGCGCATGCGTAAGAACAACCCCCCTCCTTCACAGCTCATTTCGAGGGAACGCCTCCCAAAACTCGTGCACGAGTATTGGAACATGAGTGTTTACCACCGGCATTCGCTGTGTCGTGTTAGTGGATTCATTATGTCTGACTCACCGCAGGTAACTCATAATCTGCAGTTGTTACTCCTGTCTCCTGACAAAAACATTGCATGCGGCGCCTGTGGAGTGTGGAAAGTTACTGGAGCGCGCAGCCACGCATGTCTCTCACAAGGAACGTCATGGCAGTGATTGACAAGCCAGAGGGCCAATCCGCACACGTCTCTCACAAGGAACGTAATGGAAGTGATTGACAAGCCAGAGGGCCAATCGTTTACGCGATGATCGCGTAAACGATTGGCTGATGTTTTTAAGGCCCTACCTCGTGCACAGATGATGTATATTAATATTATTCCTTTCAGTGCACCTAATAAATAGCTTTTTATCAGTTAAGACAGTTTCAAGTAATATTGCAAAAATGTATAAAACAAAACATCCTCTTTAGCACCTTTAAGAAAGCATCTGATCATGACAACGCTCGTTTGCATGAGCTCTGCAATTCTGCACTCCAATCAAGTCATGCCACGTTTATTTAAAAAGCTCTTAATAAAATGTATTGCTTTTAAAAGCAAACAGCTTTACAGTACTGAACTTGAAAAACAGTGTCAATTCACTTTGGCAAGCTTTTTCAAACTCCAGAAATGTGATAAATGGCTGATTTTGTTCAAAATAACATCACTTCAGTTTGTTCTTCGATTTCACTTGAATATATAACGCAGGCTTAAAGGGTTACCCAAAAATGAAATTTCTGTCATTAAGTACTCACACTCGTGTCGTCCCAAACCCGTAAGACCTTCGTTTGTCTTCGGAATACAAATTAAGTTATTTTCGATGAAATCTGAGGGTATCTGATCCACACATAGGCAGCAACGACATTGCACCCTTTGAGGTCCAGAAAGGTACTAAAAACATAATTTAAACCGTCGACGTGACTACAGTGGTTCAACCTTAATATTATGAAGCAACGATTTTAAGGTTTTTAAGTCGGTAAACTAATTAATTAATAGGAAAAAAAAGTAGATCGAGAATCATTTTGGAATCGGATCGGATCATGAGGTGACTAAAGATTCCCACCCCTAGTAAATTACATTTGTATGTATTTGAAATAAAAGATATACATTGTACTTAATGTCAGCTTGCTTATTTTGCTCAAGATGACGATTAAGTCCACATGTCATAAAAACAAGAAACTATGCTTCTAAACACAGCTCTAGAGCTGTCGTTCTAACCACACAAGTTTGCGATGCAGTTTGCGAACGTTCGTTTGGACTATGGTTTCGGGAAACACCAAATCGCTGAACTATTAGTAACGACTGAACTTGCAATGTTAGTTAGCTAATGATGCTTTTGGGAAACGCACCCCAGCTCTGATCACATGAGCAGCACGACACATGCGTGTGATGCTGACACAGGAGCCGGTCAATACCGAGCCCGCATTTGGACGTAAACACTGAAGCTCTGCAATGAAAATAGAGTATCAGTATGACAGGGTACAGACGAATTTGTTGATTAAAGTTGTTATTTTTGTTTTGTTTTTGCGCACAAAAAGTAATCACGTCGCTTCATAATATTAAGGTTGAACCACTGTAGTCACTTCGCCGTTTTTTTTAACGATGTCTTTAGTACCTTTCTGGACCTCAAAAGGTGCAATGTCGTTGCTGCCTATGGATCAGATACCCTCGGATTTCATCAAAAATATCTTAATTTGTGTTCAGAAGACGAAGGTCTTACGGGTTTGGGATGACATGAGGGTTAGTACTTAATGAGAGAAATTTCATTTTTAGGTGAACTAACCCTTTAAGTTTATCCCCCACAGCCTGTTTTTGCATCTGTGTGAAGGTCAATATGGCATCTAACCTGACTATGGTCTATAGTTAATTCCTGTTCATATATTGAAGGTCTCTATGCTTCTGCAGGAAATGTGGGAACAGTTAAAGATCAATGTAGCACTTTAAGAGAGTCAACCTCAGGCCACACTTTGAGTCCATCTCTGTGGGGTCAGAGTTTTGAAGGAAGAGGGTGATGAGGTCAGCCTTCAAGTCTCATCAAAAAGAGTTTCTTCCCTCCTTCGGTCTGTTCTCTTCCTAGGAAAGTGGCAGGAACACACAGACAATGATTTGTCACCAGAAACGGCCCTGATAATTTCCAATTTCATGGGAGCCGGAGAAGAGGCCAGGATGGTCAGCCACAGCTGGAAGTGTGTGTGTCCACTGTGGGTCCCGGCCATTGTTAGAGCCCCAGCCGCAGGCCACTGTGTGTGCGGGACGCTTTTACTTGGAGCACCCCGACAGCCAAATGTCACCATTAACCATGCGCTGCAAAATCGGAGGCATTCATGATCGACGCTCCTCATAAGCCATAAAAGGGGTCATTGGTGAGGGTGACTCAAGTTCAGCAAGTCAGATTCAATGGTGTCATGCTTGTTCTGCTCTTTGATGTGACGTGTGTGGAAATGTGGCTTCTTTCTCACACTTGTTAGCGCTGTCAATCTTCCGATAGATTCTCTGGTTAAACAGTTGTCTGTTCTCAGTACTGGCACTGTGAAAGCAATCATATTGTTGACAGATCATCAGATAATTTAATCAAGTGTTGATTTGTGATTTGGTCTGATGTCAGAATGTTCTTTGTTTTCTTTCATAGACATTTTATCACCTCTCTAACCAAGACACAAAAGTGGTCTCGTCCTAAAAGTTGATTGGTCAGTACAGTGTTACCGCCACAACTCTTCATCTACCTACTGTGTACATAGACCAACTGTTCACTGTAACACTAGGTAGGTTGACATGTCAGGGACTGTAATGGAAGGATGATACAAAGTTGACATGAAATTATTGGAAAGTATATGAAGAATTTGGAAAATTTTCATGACTCATGAAAATTTAGAATTTACAGTCTCTTCCAAAATGTTCATGACTCATCTTTCACTACTATGGCAACAGTAGCAAATCATAGTTCATGGCTTTGCTATAAAACTAAAGAATATGATATTTAAATGGGAAAAACAAGTTAGCTATTTGTATGTAACATACATTTGTATATGCTAAAAACATAGGTAAAAAAGTCTTCACAAATCCTTTATATTTATATTATAAATGTATTTGTATAGGTACAATGTTCAATTAGATATGTTAGTACCCTTAACCCCATCCCTACTCTGAACTTATCCATATATCAAGAATATAAAAACCATAAAGGGCAGATATGTGCAAATTTCAGTTATAATACTACATGTTTTTTGAAGACTTCAGAACAAGTTAAATACAGACGGAGAAAAGTGTTAACTTGAGTGAATCCATTAAATAAACACAACCGCATAGAACTAAATACAATAAAATAGTGGTTCTCAATCAAGGGACCTCAGGATGACTTAAGTGTTTTTAAATTTTAAAATAATAACTCTAAATTATAATACTAAAATTACACATAAATTCAAGATGTAAACTAAAATCATATTGTTTTTATTGAAGAACATACAGTTCTGGGATACAGAACAAATTCTGGACTCAAAATAGCTGATTTGTGGTTAATTAATTTATAATATTAAATTAATTAAATAAATAAAATAAAAAATGTCAGAAAACAATGAGCTTTTTCATAAATACAGCAGAAATACCAGGAATATCTTGGTGTTTATGGAGAGAGGCCTTCAAATATTGTTTTGGACAATGGGGGGCCTTCGAGTCAAAAAGGGTTGAGAATAAAATGAATTTCATGAATTGAACTCAACAAAAGGAGTGTGTTTGGGACAGGATTTTTTTGACTAATCAAAAACAAATGGAGGCAGAAACCTGTTTGAAACATTCATTGTTTTTGTAACTGGTGATGCTTGTGGTTAAGAAATCACACACTTCATCTTTCATGAACATTTGAATGAAATTTGTGTCTTTAATATTTTTTAATGTAGTACCATTTTCATAAAAGCAAAAGGGTACTCGAGGATGTTATATTGTGACTATAGTTACAGCTACAGGTGTTGCAAACCTTTTATGCTTAATTCAGACCTACAAACAGTAGCAGTCCTCTTGCCTAGTTGTCTGAAATGTCCAACTTTGCTAACCGGATAGATCCACCTGTTGCTTAGAAATATACACAGCTCTCAGGTGATCAGGTGCTCTTTCAGTCCCGAGGGATCAGTCAGCATCAGCCCCCCCCACCTCTCGACACACTTCCTGCAGCCCTTTATCCCTGACACGAAATCTAACATTTGCTCTTATTGTCAATGTTGGATAAACACAAGAGCCTCTTTGATCATTGCAAGAGCAACCTGTTGATGTTGTGATGGAGGAGAGGAAAGAGAAGGAGGGGTAGATTATGCCTCACAGTGCTACAGGAAGTGTGACCGATCTGCCGGTGATTTCTATTGTCTTCTGTTGTTTGATTGACATAGCGGCAAGAGCCTGAGGGACAGTCATTGGCTTCGTCCTCAGATTTCTCTGGAGGTCACGGGTTAAATTTAAGGCATATTTTGGTGTAGATTGGAAAGCAAGCATTTCATGATATCCGTCATTAGTACTGACAGAGCATACAAGTCATTTGAAAGTGCAGAAGTTTGAAGACGGAAACGGTCGCTCAATTTATTCCGGTCCTTTTCTTTTCCAGCTTTTCTCTTTCCCATCCTCACTGCCTATGTGGCTAAGTTTTCTCTTCATTCTCTCGCTCTTTCCCCTGCCACCAGTTTCTTTTCTCTGGGCTCTTAGGGACTCAATTGAAGGGCAATGAGGCAGCTAATGTGCAGAAAGATAGAAATTTACTTGCTTTAAGTTCATGCTGCAGACCTCTCTGAAAGAGAGCATTCAGCTGCCCGCCGCTCCACAATGAGAAGCGATTGAATAAAGCCTGCAAGCAGGTTCTTAGCGGCTACATGATGGTTCAGTTCACGGCCCATTTGCCTCCAATGCTCTCCTCTTTCTCCCCCGCATATTTTTTATCTTTTCCTCTTTTGCTGAATGACATCTTTCGGCCGGACCCCCCTGCTGAGGAGGTTTAAATGAAATGCATTGATACGGGCACAAGAAGCAATTTGTCTCTTGAACTGTTCCAAGGATTTAAAGAGAGTCAGGGAGAGAGAAAGCGAGAGAACGATTGAGAAGGTTGTCCGAGAGAACGGTGTTCCGCTGCCACGTCCGACAACTGGACACCAGGATGCAGAGTTTCTATACCATTTTTTCCCCTGAATTTTTTTGAATAACTAACAGAGTAGCATTTCATTGTAGTTGTTTTGTTTTTTTGTCTTTTTTTAATAAGTGGCAGGTGCATGTGCTTGTGAACATCTCTCTTCACATTCAAATAGATTCATCTCTTGTCTATCAAGCAGAAATACTATTATAGCTCCAGGGACGAGTATCTCCAAGTAGAAAATACTTTTTCTTTTCTTTTTAACGCTCACTGTCACACTAAATACAGTTGAGAATAACACTGATCGTTCAATGAAATTCCAACAACGCCTTGAATTAAAGAGAGAAATGCACTTTTCTTCCCATGACTGTTACATGTTCTCATCAGTTCAAGTATATGTGACCTCACAAACTAAGCAGTATTTAACCTCTATAGACCGTCTCTGTCTGCATGTCATGCACTCTTTCGCTTTCATTTACCCTTTCTCACCCCGAGTTTCTCTCTCTCTCTTTTCTCTCTCAAGCCTCCGGCTGTGAATGTTTGTTCAAGTGGAGTGAAACCATCAAGATGAGAAAATATCATTGCGCTCTTCTTTCTATTCTCGTTGGATTTGCTGCCCCCCCATTCTATTTTCTGTGACTCTATTTCTTTTTTTCTGATCTGTATCTCTTTCACTGTTATAACCTGCACACCAAAAGCCTTGAGACCAAATGTCTGACACTACAAAGAAAATTAACAAATATTTCAGATTCTGCACTATTAGGTCACTAATCAAATAGGTGATAACTGATCATGTGTCTCTTCGTACAGATGATCAGATGTTCAGTTTTTCCTTCTGAAGCTCAAGATGCTTTTTGAATAATTTTAAATCATGCTGGAGAACATGATCATCAGGTTTGAGTTCATGCAGCTGGAGTGCTGCTGTCATTAAATTAAAAGATAAACAAAGCAAATACTAAAACATTTTGACATTCATGCAAATTTTTCAGTTCAAGATTTCCAACTTGATCTCATTAGAATACGTAACTATTTTGCAAGATGTCAATTTTGAATGAATTCGCACAATGTGATTTGTAGGTAAATGTGGAATTTTTAGAAAAAAAATCATGATGGTCCACCCCTAAAACTGTAAACAGATCGTATAAAAACATACAAACGAGAATGTACAAATTCATATGAATTAGACGTGCACCAATTCACCAAACCGTTAAATAGTTATGAATTGCCATGACACTGTGTTGACTTTTCACTCAAATTGCTGAGCATTAAATTTTTTAATTAGATCTTTTCATTAAATAATAAAAAAAAAAGCATTTTCACTAGTCGTCACAGACTTTTGGACCAAACTTGAATGAAATACAGACCCTAAAGGCATTACAAATCACTTTATTTCATCTAAAGTTTAAGGTTGTCCTTTTTTGTAACATAATACAAACACTCCTCAGTAAACACTTCACATTAAGTAGAAAAACAAAATATAAAAACATGGCTAGGTTTTAAACGTATCTTTTAACCTTTTGGAAGAGATTAATTTATATACGTTGAAAAGATGTTTTCTTTTCTCTTATCACTTGCATTTTTGTTATTCAATCTTTGTTCTTTGCTCTCAATGTCGACCACAACCGCAATCAGCAAATAAAACCGATACGAATAGCTATTAGAACCAGCGTATAACAACAAACACATCTAAATGGCTATACGTCTTTCCCTCTGCCACCTCCTCTCTCGCAAAGGCCATAAATTCCTCGTGTTGCAAAGAAAGGACACATGGCTATAATATTTTGTTCACGGCTGCATCTGCGGCGGCATTGTGCCCGGGTTCTGAAAGAGAGAGATCCTGGCAATCCATATTGATAGACTGCGAGACAGATTGCATGTAGAGAGACTACGCCTGGCTCATTCATAGTACCACTTCATTTATTTGAAGTTTTAATCTAATTATTAACTATTTTGGGGGATAATAAGCTTTGCGGCTGTAATAGGCGAATTGTATGCCTGAGCTCTTGTGCCGTTGAGAGCACCGGTACAGAGGCCAATCCTTGGGAGGGGTGAGGTCGCTGACAAAAGCACTTGTCCAAAAATATTTTGTCAAGTCTTTTACGCGCCATTCTAACAGGGCTTACATTGGAGGCCTGAAAGAGGATGAGAAAGGCGCCTTTAAGGCTTGATTGGCAACTGCAAACACACTAAATGCTAATGAACCCCAGATGGATTGAAGATTAGCACCATAGTGTTTTCTGCTCTCTTTCTCCCCATCCACAAAAGTTTCTCTCTGTCTCCGCAAATCCCCCCTCATGTCCCCCCCTCCATATCACCTCTGCAGTCTGCCACCCCTGTTCCCACTCCTAAGCCCTTTTATTGCTCATTTCATACTATTAATAACCCGGAGGCGGAGAGGCGGACAGTAATTAATTCATGGGATCCAGAACCTTGATCTGGCCAGAGGAGGGGCCTTTGTGGTGGGACAGAGACGGGGGGCCTGAGTGATTGCAGGTGGGGGAAAGTTCTTGCATCCGTATCCTGACAGAAGTTCTCTGCGTGTTCCTTCCGTCCTCGTTATCACGTTTTGAATGTCGGATCTAGTTTTTTATAAGACTGCACACACTTTCGGGCGAGCCGAATGCCACGCACACCCTGTGTTAATCTCTCAGTCCCATGCGCACTGTCTCTCCCTCCTTTTCGGACCCTGCTGCTGTATAGAGCTGGTGGGACAGAAGCTGCAGTGGCACATGACAAAAGCAAGGCATGAAATTCAATTAGGAAAGGGTCTGCTCAAGATTTCACAGCCTTCACTGAAGAGAATAGCTTTTGATATATTGGTACTCCTATTTACTGCCCATCTAGGCATTGCTCTCATTAGTAAGCAGCCCACCTCCAGCCCTCCCTTTCCCTTTCTCTCTCCTTCTCTCTTTATATCTCTGTCCATTTTTCTCTTTCTCCCTCTCTCTGAGATCTGGCTCAGTTAGTTGTGATAGAAATTGAATTCTGTCTTATTGTTTCTTTGGACCACAAAGTTTTTGCTAATAGTATTTTCTCTAATAGTCACTTCAAAAGTGCACATTTAAATATTTGCCACTCTGTGGAAATTAGTCATTCACCTTTACTTTTTATTCTTTTTTTAATGGCAAGGAATTTTTTTTATTTTATTTTTTTTGATGATGATGATGATGATATACATAGTATTTAAAAGGTCCTGCAGCACAGATTTTCTGTCTAGTCAACAAATATATAAGTTGTTGTTGTCCAGTATACTTATAAAATTATACATTTATAATGTTTTTAAAACCTGATGAAATTTATAAACACTCTTGTCTTGAGAACAATTGTTCAATTAAAATCTCCTTTGGTTATATAGTTGACTGTTGACAGAATGTACAGTGCTCAGCGTAAATGAGTACACCCCCTTTGAAAAGTAACATTTTAAACAATATCTCAATGAACACAAAAAACAATTTCCAAAATGTTGACAAGACTAAGTTTTATATAACATCTGTTTAACATAACATGAAAGTAAGGTTAATAATATAACTTAAAGAACAACATTTTCAGTTTTACTCAAATTAGGGTGATGCAAAAATGAGTACACCCCACTGAAAGTCTCTGGAGCAAAGCTATATTTTAGACTACAAATGTCTAATTTAACAAGAATTCAACCACAGGTGAATCTGATTATTCATTACACAGGTGTCCAGCAGATAGTTG
The DNA here is from genome assembly GCA_003731715.1 of Anabarilius grahami. NCBI lineage: Eukaryota > Metazoa > Chordata > Actinopteri > Cypriniformes > Xenocyprididae > Anabarilius > Anabarilius grahami. The sequence continues at coordinate 2,143,584 of RJVU01049572.1, forward strand.
ACTATAAAAGGGTGTTAAAACCCCTTCCCATTTCATGCTGTCAGCAATGGCACCACATGGAAGAGAAATGTCACAAGAAAATAATTTCTTTACACCAGAAAGGTGAAGGTTACAAGAAGATCAGCAAAGCTTTACTTATCAGTCAGAATACTGTAGCGAAAGTGGTACAAAAATTTTAAAAAGATGGAACTGCAACCATCTCACAAAGACGTCCAGGTCGTCCACGGAAGTTAACACCTCGACAGGAGCGTCTTCTGATGAGAAGTGTTGAAGAAAATCGGCATGCAAGTTCAGTGCCGTTATCTAAAGAAGTAGAAAGCCAAACTGGAGTGACTATTTCCCATGACACAATACGGCGTTCACTGCAGAGGAATGGCATGCATGGGTGCTGTCCACGAAAGAAGCCTCTCCTAAAGCCCAGGCACAAAAGCCCGCCTAGAGTTTGCCAGGGCCCATGCTGACAAAGATGAAGACTACTGGGACTCTTTACTCTGGAGTGATGAGACCAAGATAAATGTTTTTTGAATGATGGCTTTAAAACTGTATGGCGTTGCAAAGGTGAGGAATACAAAGAAAAATGCATGGTGCCTACAGTGAAACATGGTGGTGGCAGTGTCCTTATTATGGTGCTGCTGGTGTCAGGGAGCTGCATTGATGGCATCATGAATTCACAGATGTACTGCTCTATACTGAAAAATAAGATGCTACCATCACACCGTGCCCTTGGTCGTCGTGCACTTTTCCAACATGACAATGATCCTAAACACACATCTAAGGCCACTGTTGAATTTCTGAAGAAGAAAAGGGTGAAAGTGATTCAGTGGCTCCTGATCTGAACCCAATCGAACACCTATGGGGAATTCTGAAGAGACAAGTTGAGCATCACTCTCCATCCAGCATCCAGTCTCTAAAAGAGCTCATTCTTGAAGAATGGAAAAAGATAGATGTTGCAAAATGTCGCCAACTTGTGCATTCCATGCCTAGAAGACTTGGAGCTGTCATTAAAAATCATGGAGGCTATACAAAGTACTAGATGTAGTAGTTTTTGTTGTGGGGTGTACTCATTTTTGCATCACCCTAATTTGAGTAAAACTGAAAAATTTGTAATCCAAGTTATATTATTAACCTTACTTTCATGTTATAAGTTAAACAGATGTTATATTAAACTTAGTCTTGTCAACATTTTGGAAATTGTTTTTGTGTTCATTGAGATGTTTAAAATGTTACTTTTCAAAGGGGGTGTACTCATTTACGCTGAGCACTGTATGTCATTGTGATTTGTGTTCACTTATTACCCAACAGCTAGAACAAAAATATATTGTAATTAGTTTGTAGGAGAAAATGTAAAATATTTTTTTAAAATAATAGTTTAAGAAAGTTTTAAACTACACTGTAAAAAAGAATTGTTGTTTTAACTTAAAGGTGCCCTAGAATTAAATATTGAATTTACCTTGGCATAGTTGAATAACAAGAGTTCAGTACATGGAAAAGACATACACTGAGTTTCAAACTCCATTGTTTCTTATATAAATCTCATTTGTTTAAAAGACCTCCGAAGAACAGGCGAATCTCAACATAACACCGACTGTTACGTAACAGACGGTGTGTACGCCCCCAATATTTGCATATGCCAGCCCATGTTCCCAACATTATGAAAGGCATTAGACAAGGGGAGCCAGTAACGTCTGGATGTGCACAGTTGAATCATCAGACTAGGTAAGCAAGCAATAACAACAGCGAAAAATGGCAGATGGAGCAATAATAACTGACATGATCCATAATATCATGATATTTTTTGTGATATTTGTAAACTGTCTTTTATAAATGTTTCGTTAGCATGTTGCTAATGTACTGTTAAATGTGGTTAAAGTTACCATCGTTTATTACTGCATTCACGGAGACAAGAGCCGTCGCTATTTTCATTTTTAAACACTTGCAGTCTGTATAATTCATAAACACAACTTCATTCTTTATAAATCTCTCCAACAGTGTAGCATTAGCCCGTTAGCCACGGAGCATAGCCTCAAACTCATTCAGAAATAAATGTAAACATCCAAATAAATACTCTACTCACATGATCCGAAGCATGCATGCAGCATGCATGACGAACATCTTGTAAAGATCCATGTGGCGAGCAGGGCGGGCGAGAGCCGTGAGGGAACGGCGCGAGGCCGGTGACGCGAGTGTTAATGATCGTCACCTGTGAGGCGCACCGGCCTCGAGTCTCTCACGGAGGAGCTCCGGAGGCATAAAAGGAGGAGCGACGCCAGTGAACGGACGAGAGAGGACCAGGCCTGGACTTTATGTTATGTTTTATTATGTTTGTGTGGCCGGCAGACGTCCGCGAGGGTCTGCCGGCATTACTTTCGTTTTGTTCTGTTTATTTTGAATTAAAGTTTTGTTAAACGTTCGCCGGTTCCCGCCTCCTTCTTCCCATATTTATGAACTGTGTTACAATCCATTTTGAGGGTTATATTAGCTGTGTGAACTGTGCTTATGCTGTTTAAGGCAAGCACAAGCTCCGGGGGCGGGGGAGCACGAGATTTAAAGGGGCCGCAACCTATATATCGGTGCATAGTTAATAATGCCCCAAAATAGGCAGTAAAAAAAATGAATTAAAAAAAATCTATTGGCTATTTTGAGCTGAAACTTCACAGACACATTCAGGGGACACCTTAGACTTATATTACATCTTTTAAAAAGAAGTTCTAGGGCACCTTTAAACAAGTAAGTTACCTGGTTGCCTTAAAATTTTGAGTTCATTGAAATTAAAAATTTGAGTTAATGCAATGAAGGCGATTGGTTTAATTAACAGAAACTCAAAATATGATGTTATCTGAACCACATTAATTATTGAAGTTTATTTGACAAAAGAAAAAATGTTGATAACAAATCATGAAAATATTTTTTTACAGTGTAGGTGTTTGAAACCAACAAAGAAAACCAAGGCTAGTGAAAGTACATTTTGTTTAATTTGTTTTTTGATTTCAAAGCTTATAACTAAGATAAGAACCATTGAGCCAAGTCCTTTTGTGACAACTAACCTCTGTCTTCCTTACACTAAATGTTCTTGATTTCATTGGATATATTTAAGCTAGACTCCTTTTCCTATGTCTATATCTGTCCTACAATCCCATCATGCATCTTTCCCCAGCTGCCTTGGCCATATTTTAAAATAATTTTCTTATTCAGGCCCCACCGTAATTGAGTCCTCCTAATCAAACTCTATCTGCATTTTTATTTCTGTTATGCATTTACTTTGCATTTGTTTACAAAGTCATCATATCTTGACCAGTCAAACTTAGCAGATCATGGATGAAAATTTTTATACTTCACCCTCAATGTACAGCTTTCAGCATCTGTTTCTTTGGATTTCACTGCAACATATAGAGAATTTGTAATATCCCAGATTGTGCTGACATAACATTTGTGCTTGATGATGAAACGTTTGTGAAGACGGTGATGTAAAGACCATCTACATCATCATTGAGTAGCTCGGCTTGTTAGTCCTGACAAACGGTCCTTTCTTATGAAGCTCTGTGAAGTTATGATCCCCTACCCCTCTTCTTTTGTTGTCCTGGGCCCATTGGGTAACTGATGACTGGGAAGTAATTAGTCCAGTCTTGAATGTTGGCAGGTACGGGCAGCTGTCCTTTGTAAGGACGTCAATGTGTGGTGTGTGTGCGGATGGTAAAGGGTGAGAGTTTGTATACATGCGTGTGTGGGAGGGACCCATAGAGGGTGGAGGGCAGTCTGAGCCCATCTGTTTGACTGAACCCCCACAGCTGCGCCACTGCAGAACAGACCAGAAGGGCTTCATGGGGACCCACATCACGCTTGTGCCCTCACATGAAAATACTGACGTATAATTGTTACAAATAGAAATCAAATGGCTTAGAGCCTGAAGTCACTATCCATCATACCGTGAAAAAAACAAAACAATATTAGGAATGTATGACTTAATCATCTTTCCTATTAAATACTTGTTTCTCTCACCTAAGAGTCAAAGATGAATAAACATATCAAAAATGATAAAAAGGAAGGAACATTTGCTAATGTCTTAGAAATGTAATTGTTGTATTCATGTTGGTGAGACAGATCAAATATAAATAATATTTTAGAACAAAAACTGCTCGCTACTTTTTCTTTTTAGAAATAATAATAACAATTATACCATATAACAACTTAGTAACTTTTTTTTTCTTAACCTTTTAATGAGACCTTTGGTCATTTTTTATTTTTATTTTAAAGGTGCTCTAAGCGATCCTGGGCGGAGTAACTTTGACGTTCGAAGTGTTGTCAAACAAAACAGAGGCTAGCTAGACCCTCCCTCCTCCTCCTCCTCCTCCTCCTCCTCCCCTCCCCTCCGTGCTTTCTGAAACAGTCATGGATGCGCATTTAAAATCATTCTTGTCGGTTATTGGCTGGAGAATGTTTATTATGTTTTGTGGTCCAGGCTGCACCAGTTTGTTTTTATTGCTGTTTTTGGAGCTTGTGGCAACTACAGAGACCACGTTTTTTTATAGTGTGTTCAGGGGACAGGCAGCTAGCGGATAGTGAGGAGATGTTTGCTGTATGTGACAAAAAATGTTTTGGCCTAAAAACGCGTGACATCGCTTAGAGCACCTTTAAAGACTGGTATTTAAGAAAATTAAATCGATTACTGAAATTATTCAAATCGATATAAATTGCATTTTTAATTTACATTTGAATAAATTAATAGGGGCGAGCAAAACAACATTATCATCATCTCACTGACCCATAAATGTTTGATATGAGAAAAGCATTTCTGCTGGACAGTCAGAGGCAGACTTAATTAAACCTTTAGTACATGTAAAGGTTGTTTCACATGCTTTGCAACATTGTTAGTGATTGAAGCATGGCAAATATCTCATTCCAGACCCTCTTACTGTCTTTTTCCCAGTAGAGCTGTTTGACCTGCAGTAAATGGGTTTGTGCAGGTAATCGGGCCTTTAGAGATCAACTCATTTCAAAAGCCTCTTTTGCCTGATGGCTTGAAGGCAGAGTATTTTGCTTCCCTCATTAGCTCCATTTAACCACCATCACATGTCAATAAATATTTCATCCAATCTCTGCATTATTTACTTAATTAGTCTTACAGTTACTGATAATTTAAAATGTATGCTATACATTTTGTTCCTTAATAACACTTTGTAGAAAACCATCGTGTTATATGTGCGTCATATTAAATGTATTAATATAAAATTAATCTTCTCTCTGAGGCTGACAAATGAATTCTTTTCATCCCTTTGTGTGCGCTAAGTGTGAGTGTTTGTGTCTGGGATGGATGCAAACGTGAGTGTGTGTGTGTGTGTGTGTGTGTTCATGTGTGTTCATGTGTGGATGGGCGCTGTTTACTGGAGGACCACTCTGAGATAAAAGGGGTATGTCTAACTGCCAATTAAACATTTGCCCGTTAATAGCAATTAAACCCAATTAGATGATGTTTTTTCAATATCGTTTAGATTTGGACATTACATTAGCCATAATCGATATAAATGCAACACTTAGCACACAGCTGTCAGGCTCTGGCTGCCCCTCTTATATGCTGTGTTGCATATTTTACTGGATATCGTACACACTATAGCCTCAGTATTGTATATGTACCATTTCATTCAATGATATATGTATAAACAAATTGTTTTTATACAGTATAATGGTCGGTAAACTTTGCAGTTGATATGGCTTTACAAATTGGCATCCACAAATTTATTGGCATCCTATTATTTTTTCCGCTGTTCTCACTATCCTGTGCAACATTTTCTTTTTTCTCACTCCCAGGTTTCCATACTAAGCTGTAATATTAAAAATTAAAATACTCTCAACATGGCTTTTATGCACCATTTCCAACACTGATTGACTTACATTGCAACTCTTTAGTTTAATGTCTGTCATATAACTCTGTGGTCTTATTTCTTCTCAAATAATTTCAAATCAAAAATTATACTTCATATCAATTTAATTTTGGGGGGAAGTAGTTGCATAATAAGAGAGATAATGTACAGTCAACTGGTCATTATTGTAAAATAAGCATACATTATCACTTATTATATGATAAGGTTGCATGACTGCATTACTTGTTCTGAGCTGTTCTTTGGTTGCTCTTTGGTTAACACAGTGAAGAATTGGGGCCCTTTCCCCTAACCAGATGAGCAGAACCTAATTACTGGTTTAAGTTTCACTCTCAAGTTCCTCTGGCCCTCCCTTTCTGACAGGGTCTCTCTGTCAGGTGACTGAGCATGTGACGGACGAGGTGCTATTAGGGGAGATGCAACTTGCTGATAATCAGCTCAGATTAGAAGCACCTTTTTATTTAGACATACACCTGTGGAGGAACTCGGACACTCCCTCCCCCTCTTCCTCTCTCCCTCTTTCCCTGACAGTGTCCTAAACCTGGAAAATGCTGCCTTCACAGGCACTTTATATGAAGGTACATTTAAATTGTTTACATCCTGTTTATTGAGATACCTTCATCTGGTTTGGATTTTTGAAGGCATCATTGATATAACCTTCCCTTTGCTATGGTATCCTTGCCTGGCAAGGCCAGACTGATATATATTCTACAAGATATATCAGTCGGGTCAGTCTGCCATCCGTCGCGATTCGAGTCAACTCCAAAACGTACCGACGAATCAGATTCGTTTATTTCAGTGACGCAAACAGCGTTACTCTAGTGCGGCGAAAGTCCCTTCAATATCGAGCAGAGCAGAATGAAGCTTGTGCTCGTCCATTCTCGCTTTATTGTGTTCAAAATACATGGCGAATCTCATTCAAGCAAGCACAAAAGCATTAAAGAGCTTCTTTGGTTTGTTTGACATCTGTAAAGAGGCTCGTTGTGTCGCCCGCGCCGCTGCTGATCCCAGCACGAGACAGTTTCGATTCGTCCTTCATTACATCTTTGTTTATGCCATCTAGAATCTCAGCACTGATCGGGTGACTGTATGTTTTAAACAGTTTATTGAACAGCTTGATGGCCTGATACGATGTCACACACACACACACACACACACAATTGGCAATAACACCACGTATTCTCAAATTCTTACTGCAACAACGACACAAGTCATTAACGGTGCTTTCTCTAGCGCTAGCCATGTTAAACTACTCTCCGTGCTTGCCAAAAAACTATTGTGCTTGCCCGGGGCCGTTTATTTACTTTTCGCTGTTGACTCTCTTGTCGCTTTGCTAACGTCATATCCGCGCTTCTCTGATTGGTTTACTCCGCTTCCTGTTTGCTTGGATTTGCTCCGCCTTATAAATCGAATTGATTCAATAGCCGACCAGAGTCATCCGCTGGTACAGTGGTGAGGCTGGATTTTCCAGGCAAATGGTATCCTACAATCCTTTACATGTGAATGGAGCATTACATTTATTCATTCTAAATCATATTAAATGTATGATCCCATTTCTAGTAGAAATAACCATTGTAGTCATTAAATATTGGCTTAGAAATGTTTAAATCTCGCTTGAATTTGTTAAAGAACATTAGATGACATTATGGTGCTTTGGAAGCCGGTGTGAAACCAGTTTTTATGAAGATAAATTATGTTCAACAAGGATGCGTTTATTTAATCAAAAATACAGAAATATTATATATTAAATATACAAAATATTATTACAATTTAAATAACTTTTCTATTTTAATAATTTTTAAAATGTCATTTATTTCTGTATTTTCAGCAGGCATTACTTCAGTCTTTAGTGTCACGATCCTTCAGAAATCATTTGAATATGCTGATCTGGTGCTCAAGAAACATTTCTTATCAATGTTGAAAACAGTTGTGCTGCTTAATATTTTTTTGTGGAAATTGTTATAGGCCTACATTTTTTCCAGGATACTTTGATGAATAGAAAGCTCAAAAGAACAGGATTTATTTGAAATAGAAATCTTTTTATAACATTATAAACATCTTTTCTGTCATTTGCGATCCATTTAATGAATCATTGTTGAATAAAAGTATTAATTTAATAAAAAAAGGTTGGCGGCTATAAGTGGCATGGCTACATAAGGGCCAGGGTGGTACTGGCCCACTCCGATTGACCAATTCAAATGAGACACAAAATAATGTTTGTGAGAAAGAAGAAAAATCACACACACATGACAATAATAATCACTCAAATACATGCATTTAGTGGATGTCACTCAGCCTGTAGGTGGCCTATACTGGTCATGAAAAACAAAAGATTTATTCAAATTCCGAATTGATTATATATCGCCTAGAAAGTGTGCAAAGAGCTGTCCCTTTAAAATCACTAAAAAGCTTTCTTTCATCTAAGTTCATCGCAATGACACAAAGTTCCGTTATCATGTTCCGAAGATGTCTACGCTGCACAATGAATCTCTTATTTAAGTCTACGCTTTGTTATAATGAGAGGAATTGTGAGCATGCAGAACTCAGCACTTGACAAAAACTCTGGCTTTGAGTGGATTCTAACTTAAACACCTCTGGCCATTGCGAGAATTCAGAATTGGCTATATTGCTCAATGATGCAAAAATATTGTAAATAGTAACCTTTGATGCTCTCCAGAGCCCAAACACAGATAGGCTACTCACTGAATTTTTTTTCCACATCGTAAAAATGCCTTTATTACGGAGAAAACTGATTTTAGACCAACAGTTATGAGCAGCTTTTCCCTCTAAAAGCAATCAGAAGCAGCAGCAGGTAGTGGTTTGATTTAGAAAATTCCACGCTAGTCTCAAGTCTGTGGCTAGGGGAAGGCTAAGCCTTTCCCGGTCTTACACACACTCTGCATATGGTTATATATCTTTGTTCATTGTTCTTATTCTGGTAATTGGTTATTTTATTTATATATAAATGGATTTTGTTGTTTTCAAGAAACTGTTGGCTAACAATACATCACATTTAAAGGATTAGTTCACTTTCATATTAAAATTTCCTGATAATTTACTCACCCCCATGTCATCCAAGATGTCCATGTCCTTCTTTCTTCAGTCGAAAAGAAATTAAGGTTTTTGATGAAAACATTCCAGGATTATTCTCCTTATGGACTTCAATTGGCCCCAAACAGTTGAAGGTCAAAATTACAGGTTCAGTGCATCTTCAAAGGGCTTTAAACAATACCAGACGAGGAATAAGGGTCTTATCTAGTGAAACGATCAGTCATTTTCTAAAAAAAAAAAGAAAAGAAAAATTATATACGTTTTAACCATAGACGCTCATCTTGAACTAGCTCTCTTCTTCTTCAAAGTTTGAACTAATTGTTATATACTTGCACTAGCATATTGTATATGACAATTTAGTTCAAACATTGACTTGTGGAGGGCAGTAATACACTTAGCAGCATCTACACTGCCGGAATTCTAATAGAGAAGAAGAAAAAGAAGAGAGCTAGTTCAAGACAAGCGTCTATGGTTAAAACGTATATAATTTTTCATTTTTTTTAGAAAATGACTGATCGTTTCGCTAGATAAGACCTTTATTCGTCGTCTGGTATCGTTTAAAGCCCTTTGAAGCTGCACTGAAACTAATTTTGACCTTCAACAGTTTGGGGCCAATTAAAGTCCACTATAAGGAGAATAATCCTGGAATGTTTTCATCAAAAACCTCAATTTCTTTTCGACTGAAGAAAGAAGGACATGGACATCTTGGATGACATGGGGATGAGTAAATTATAAGGACATTTTTATTTGAAAGTGAACTAATCCTTTAAATAATCTTAATTGTGAAATAATTTTTATCCTATGTATTGTAAAATGATGTAATTGAGGTCCACCCTATTTCACCAAGTCCACTCACTTTAAAATTTCTGGCCTCGCCACTGTGTAGATGTTCAGTGACTTGAGAAAAACTGATCTTAAAGCGGATAAAGAGCAGCTGCATCCAGTGAATAGACCAATAAAAGTGAAAACATTGGAAGTCACGTGATCTATCTCCTGAGAGATACCATATTCGAATACAAGATAGACAATTTAAAAAAGCAGATAAAGAGCAGCTCCATTCAGTGACTAGACCAATAAAAGTGAAAACATTGGAAGTCACGTGATCTATCTCCTGAGAGATACCATATTCGAGTGCAAGATAGACAATTTAATGAGAAAAATTAGCAATTTCCTGATTTTGACAATGAGTTTTTGTAAGTGCATTTGCTCTCTCAGATCAGAAATATGGACGCAATGGCACAGAGCACATGTTGATGTAAGTATGGGACAATTTCTAGTGGTGTGATCCATACTTTAGGTTTCAGACACTCTCTCCTTCTCCAGCCCTTTCCCCCTTCTCGTTCATGTCTGGACATCCACAAAGCCCCAGTGTGGCCTGATGCTTCTCTCCTCTCTCTGTTCTCCCCTCTCTGTCTCTGACTGGTTCTGGGGTAGGGGTCAAAGGTGACCTCGAGGTCCCTGTGTCTCAAGGTTTAGATATGCTTTTCTGTCCTAAAGCTTTAGCTTTATGGCCCTGAGGTTATTAAGGCTCTTCTATAAGGCTGCACTGTGCATGAGAGGATACATGTAATGAAGTGGATAATGGACGTGAAGTGTGCTGGACAAAGCTACACATTATGACCCTGAGAGCTGATCCTCGCCACTATGCCTTCTGAATGAAGAGCATGTTAGTGCACTTAGCTCTGTAAGTGCAGGTAAAATGTTAGATCAGAGGTCCAAATATGGCATATTGCTCACTGGTGAATGGAAACACATTTTGAGGGACTTCAAAGGTGCAGTAATTTTTTTCTGCAATAATGTTTACCCAAACTACTGATTTTGATAAATATTTTTAAAATCATGTACACCGACTTAAGATGAAGACTCCAGTCTTATAAGTGGCCCAAAAAGGCGTTTTTATTTTTCATAGTGTGGGTCCCTCATGGAGGCTGCCATTTTGAAATCACATGACCAGCTGAATACTATAAATTTTTTTCTCAATAACCACTCATTTTTGGAAACATTGGCAGTTTCTCAATAACGCAAAGAAAGGACTTGTGTTCTTGTGGAGACCAGTCTTACCAGGCTACCTTAAAAGAACAAACTCGGAGACAAAGAACTCGGACGTGTCGACACAGAACGCATCTTTGTGAGAACTAAGATGTGTTGTGATCTTGTTGCTCAGCTGCCCGTTCACCACGTTCACCACATATTAGGAAGTGGGACAGCACCATCCAATGCACAATAAATAAAACATAACATCACAGATGTCATAACCTATTAAAAAATTGTATTACATTATTGTTATTATTTGATATCTTTTTATTTTAGTATTTGTATAAATGAGTATGTAGCCTATTTAATGATACGCTTTGTCAATGTTAAGGTTCTTTTAAATATGCCAATTAAAAAGTACTGCAGGCTTTTTCCAGGTATTAGAACTTTATTAAAATTATGCCAAATAAAATGACAAATGTTTACTTTCACGAGCATGTATTTGTGAGCTTTCAGCGGGAATCTCTTGAGTGAGAACAAGAGAAGTTTAAGCTTACAGATTTCCGTACATCATCCACCCGCTATGACTTCTGGGATTTTTAAAGGTTCTATTTCTATAAAACACAAGGACGCAAAATCGCTTAAGAATGCATATTGAGAAACAGCCATTCTCTCTTTGAATAAATTAATAGCACATTTACAATTACATTACAATGGCATCAGTAACTGAAAATGTGCCATTTTGTGCCATGCTGCATCCACACCAAATAGGTGTCCGTATAAAGTCTAAGATTCTCACAGTGGCAAGCGCAACATAAACCAGAATTTACTTTGTGCACCTTTAAGCTTGCTTTAGTTTTAAGCTTTAGTTTTCAGTTTCTATCTCTCTTCCATTTAACTTTTTCATAATATAGAAAATACAAAGTCCCAAGACATTTGCTCCTGCTGCAAATGAAAATCATCATTCAGGTTTGCCGCTCTTTTTCCATTCATAAACAAAAACATCAAGGCTCTTCACTGATTGTTCTGGTATTGATAACTGCATGACAATTGCATTAACGAGAGCATACGCTTTCATCAGTCAGTACATTAACATCTTAATATGACGGCCATTATTTTGGCAATCAGCTGCAGATCGTTACACGGATGTACATTGTTTTGTCCACCTTGAAACAAATGCAAAGAATCTTCCTCTTTATTTTTTGTCTCCCTCTATTTTTCTAGAAAATAATCATCCCTGTGTCTCTCTAATAAAGGAAAGTAAAATTTGCCTCTGCGGTTTGCATATTGCATGTGGTATAATCAAAACAAAACAAGAGGTACAATGTGCCATCAGTAAAACAGAATTTAGATATGCATAAAGACATTAACGCATCAAGGTAACAGAAAGCAGAGAATTGTTCAGCGCTCAAACAAAAACATTAATTACGATTTTTTTTCCACCGCTCCTCGCACAGTCCATTCAATGAATTGGCCTTAGAAACGTCTCTTCTTTCAGGCCCATATGTGTGCCTAACAAATGAAGCGACGGCAGTTTGAAAGAATTGTCATTTTAATGAGAACGATTAATTATGGTGGCAAAGGGAGCATTTGCTTCACAAAAATCTACTCTGTGGGAAAGGGTGAGTAGGATTCTCTTTGCTAGACTCCATACAATATCAAATACATTCATATTCTTTATTCACTGGCACAATATGCCTCATACAGTCTGACACCATACCACGTCTGGTGGATTGCTCTGAATGGCGGAGTTGGTGACCTTGGGTAGATTTATAGAAAATTCTTTTTTAAATACTTTATGTATGGCTTATTCATCACCTTAGAATTCACAGGTCTAACAGCATTATGAATGATCTTAATGATTTACATTAAAATAAGAATGTAGCAAAAGAAAAAATAAATAAAGCAACGTCAGTGGGTGCAGAAGCACACTAGCAAGGTGGCATAAGGTGAAGAGCCTTCATGGCCCTTCATGCTTTATGAATACCTCAAGGAAATCAAGATAACATATGTCTGTCAAATCTTTAATCCTTTGTTGGAAGTTTACCCAAAAATAAAAATTGTATCATTTACTCATCCTCATGACGATCCAAACCTGAAAGACATACTTTCTTCTGTGGAACACAAAAGATCATATTCTGAATACATTTTTTGTCCATACAGTAAAAACTTCATTGAACCCCTTGAAAAAAGTAAGCTTTAGCATACCTTTAAAAAGAGATATTATGGAAATAATATACAGGATCTCACAGAAGTGAGTACACCCCTCACATTTTTGTAAATATTTTATTGTATCTTTTTATGTGACAACACTGAAGAAATGACACTTTGCTGCAATGTAAAGTAGTGAGTGTACAGCTTGTATAACAGTGTAAATTTTCTGTCCCCTCAAAATAACTCAACACACAGCCATTAATGTCTAAACCGCTGGCCACAAAAGTGAGTACACCTCTAGGTAAAAATGTCCAAATTGGGCCCAAAGTGTCAATATTTTGTGTGTCCACCATTATTTTTCAGCACTGCCTTAACCCCCTTGGGCATGGAGTTCACCAGAGCTTCACAGGTTGCCACTGGAGTCCTCTTCCACTCCTCCATGACGACATCACGGAGCTGGTGGATGTTAGAGACCTTGCGGTCCTCCACCTTCCATTTGAGGATGCCCCACAGATGCTCAATAGGGTTTAGGTCTGACATGCTTGGCCAGTCCATCACCTTTACCCTCAGCTTCTTTAGCAAGGCAGTGGTCGTCTTGAAGGTGTGTGTGGGGTCGTTATCATGTTGGATTACTGCTTCAGTATGTCACAGTACATGTTGGAATTCATGGTTCCCTCAATGAACTGTAGCACCCCAGTGCCGACAGCACTCATGCAACCCCAGACCATGACACCCCCACCGCCATGATTGACTGTAGGCAAGACACACTTGTCTTTGTACTCCTCACCTGGTTCGTGCCACACACGCTTTACGCCATCTGAACCAGGTAAGATTATCTTGGTCTCATCACACCACAGGACATGGTTCCAGTAATCCATGTCCTTAGTCTGCTTGTCTTCAGCAAACTGTTTGCGGGCTTTCTTGTGCATCATCTTTAGAAGAGGCTTCCTTCTGGGACGACAGCCATGCAGACCAATTTGATGCAGTGTGCGGCGTACGGTCTGAGCACTGACAGGCTGACCCCGCACCCCTTCAACCTCTGCAGCAATGCTGGCAGCACTCATACGTCTATTTCCCAAACACAACCTCTGGATATGACGCTGAGCATGTGCACTCAACTTCTTTGGTCGACCATGGCGAGGCCTGTTCTGAGTGGAACCTGTCCTGTTAAACCGCTGTATGGTCTTGGCCACCGTGCTGCAGCTCAGTTTAAGGGTCTTGGCAATCTTCTTATAGCCTATGCCATCTTTATGTAGAGCAACAATTCTTTTTTGCAGATCCTCAGAGAGTTATTTGCCATGAGGTGCCATGTTGAACTTCCAGTGACCAGTATGAGAGAGTGAGAGCGATAACTTTAACACACCTGCTCCCCATTCACACCTGAGACCTTGTAACACTAACGAGTCGCATGACACTGGGGAGAGAAAATGGCTAGTTGGGCCCAATTTGGACATTTTCACTTAGGGGTGTACTCACTTTTGTGGCCAGCGGTTTAGACATTAATGGCTGTGTGTTGAGTTATTTTGAGGGGACAGCAAATTTACACTGTTATACAAGCTGTACACTCACTACTTTACATTGTAGCAAAGTGTAATTTCTTCATTGTTGTCACATGAAAAGATACAATAAAATATTTACAAAAAATGTGAGCGGTGTACTCACTTCTGTGAGATACTGTACTTTAAAAGAATATACTTAAAGGTTCAGTACACCTAAACAAACAATTTATCCAATATTTGCTAGATATCTGTTCTGTGTGTGTGCTGAAAAAGAATATTGTGTTTGTACATAGATCTGGCTGTGTAAATATGAGAAAAAAATTTATCAAAAATGGAAAAAGTGGATCGAACTGATCTCAGAATGAGCTCCAAAAAACTCTTGTAGCCAATCATCAATAGGGAGCATATACGCTTATGATGGGGGAGGAAAAAACTGTAAAAACAGAGATAGCTGAGATATTACCAAATATGAAATAGGGGAATGTAATTGGAACAAGGGTTACGATCAGGTCTAGGACGCACGTTAATATTGGAAAAGCTTCCTAGCACCGGTGGGACATTAGAGAACAGGAATGCCTAAACCTTGGGTAGATTTATAGAAAATTATTTTTTAAATACTTTATGTATGGCTTATTCATCACCTTAGAATTCACAGGTCTAACAGCATTATAAATGATCTTAATGATTTACATTAAAATAAGAATGTAGCAAAAGAAAAAATAAATAAAGCAACGTCAGTGGATGCAGAAGCACACTAGCAAGGTGGCTCGAACTGATCTAGGAATGATGAGGAATGCCTAAGAACGGACGCTGAGGTTGCTTTGTTTCTGCTCGATACGTGAGTAACATTGGTTTTGCTATGTTTCATAGAAGCAAAATGTTGATGTTTGCTGTTGTTGTTAAATCACAGCTGATGCATCCATACTTGCACAAGCTGATGTGCCAGCTGTTAGTCATTGCCTGTGTTTGTTATTTTGGGGGTGGAGCAATGAAAGTGTTAGGGTTAGGTGTGTTTGTTTGGTTGTCGATTTCAAATATCAACAGTGTTTCTCAGAAATCGCTTACTGCACCTTTAAGTATGAACTGAATGTATCGTTGAATGAATATTTCAGAATTGGAATTAAATGAAAATGTATTATTGTTTAAATTGATATTAAATATAATTAGCTGAACTTAAGAGTCTTTTTTGACCCACTTAAATAGGATCTTTATATGTAATTTCATAATTACTTTTGATATCTTTGAAATATGGTAAAGTGTACTGCCAAATTGACTGTCAAGCATTTATGATAAACTAAAACATACTTGTTTCTAATGTAATTTCTGTTGAAACTTGCGTCATGTATGTAAATATTTGTAATTTAATTACACATTTGTAATGATGAATTTGCAAATTAGTACATTTAAAATATATTACCTTTAACTGTAATATTGAATAACACACTACAGATAAAATTATAACCAAGAACTTTACATGTGCTTTATTAAGTTAGTCAACATATCAAAATTTGTATACTTCTTTTCTCACAACATAAATCTAGTTTAAGAAACATAGTGTACTCTTTTTAAGTTTCATTAATATATTGCCTTTTTTATATATATATACATTTAAGATTTGAAGTACACTACAAGTGCACATTCAATACAATTAAGTGCACTTCTTTTTCACAAAAGAAACAGACATTTTTCAACAACAACAAAAAAACTTCTTCAACCCCATAAAGTAGGCCTATTTTTTTGTAACGATAGGAGCAGTTGAATATTAATAGAAACCTCTGAGCTTCATCAGTATACTATCTAATCCAGCACTTCTCTTTAGCAGAGCCCCCCCCCCCCCTTCCTTATTAAATGATCCTGTAACTCTCAGGAGGAGGGCCAATTAGGAGGCTGAATCTCAGACACATGCACTTCTGTGAATAAACATGATCACAAGCAAGTGTATCTGCACTCTTGCGGATACATGTCTGTCCCCCTCTTTAATTAGCTCCAGAAAATCACCTTCACGTTATTGACATCTCTGTTATGTCAAAACTGTAGAATATTCCACCATGTAAACTTAAATCAACATAGATCATTCCTGTTTACTAGACATATCTGTTTTATCTGCTAGCTGGTGCCACGTAACTCCTAATGAAGACGGTGTGTGTGTGCGTGATCAGACGTGGTTCTTTGGAGTTGTGTGTGTGACTCAGAGAAGCATGACAGACTCCCCCTGTGCAACACAACACACTGATTGGCAAATTGCCAAGCATATCCGCTGCAGCCTGAGTTTGCGAGTGGCAGGTAGAAATTGAAAAATGTGAAGCGCACTTTTCCGCTGATTGCTCAAAAGATTACCGACGCTCTCCTTCTCTTTCTCTGCATCAGGTTATTTTCTGCTCCTTCCTTTTCATATAAATGCGGTAAATACATAACTAGCTGTAACTAGCAAGCATGGTGACAAGCAGTCTATTGAGTGTGAAGGTTGGAACTCTGACTGGAGAGAGGCTCAGGGGGAGAGTGTGTCATATTTGTCACCTTGTTTTCATGTGTATGATGGCTCGAGAGAATAGAGTCGTGGCAGCTGTTGTCATCTGCTGTGTCACTCTCTGAATCCAGCCGTCCATGTCAACCTGACAGACAATCCATCCTTCCATTGATTGTGTCACTCATGTGTTGGATTATTTGCCTCTCTGTGCGTTTAAGCACCTAACGGATTGAAAATCACCCCGGCAGTGTCGAGAGGTCTTCATCCGACTCTTGATCTTCACTATTGTGCAGATGACTGTCAGCTGCTAAGCCCACAGAGCCATCGGTGGACATTGGCAGCCTCTAATTTACCAAGATAGGCCTGTGAGAGTGGCGGCTTTCTCCCCAGCAGGTCTACCTTTTCTCAGTCTATTAAAATTCTCCTCCTAATAAAAGCAAATTTGATAAACGCCTTTTCTACCTGTTCCATTACGGAGGCCCTGCTGTGCAGTCACACAAGAGGCTGAAAAGAGCCCTCTCCCAGTGAGTCGAGCCACCAAGAGAGCAATTAAATGAGGTACACTTACCTTACTCGACCTTCTCTTTTTATAACTGCCTTTAAATGTTCATTTTTAAAGCCCATGCTGCTCTTTCTTAGTTACAGGGAGGGAAAGAAAATGTCTACATGTGCAACTTTATACGTTATGTGTCCAATGTATGTTCATTGAAAGCCTTGTGTAATCACATATGGCACAAATGTTGTAATGACTCTATTTATGAGCTGAGCATGACTGAATGGCACCTTAAAGATGTAATTACCAACCCAATTTTGAATTTCCGAGTTCAGTGGTGAAAACCAATTTGTATTGATAATAAGAAGTCAGTGGGAATGTTGACCACACAATTTATAAGCATACCCATTTTGTGTACTGCAGGGTTATTATAGTTTTGAGATTTTGCTTCTATTTCATTTTACATTTGGTTTTTAGTTTAGTTTAGTTGTAATAATTCAGAGTTGCCAAAGTTAACGCACTAATTAATCAATAATAATGTCAGCATCAAACGGAAATTGCCATCAACTTTTATTCCCTATTGTGAGTATACTGTATGTGAGGAATTATTATTTAATTATATATCACACATGCAGAGCTTTATTGATAAGCGCTGAGGTTCTCATTCTTCATACCTGTGTATCCTATGTGAACAAGGAATTAATTACTTGCAGTAATCAAATTTGCATGTGTATATAAGTAAGCTATACCACGATTGTTTTTTTAAAAAGAGTAAATAAAATAAATCTTTATGGAGTCATGAAAATTGTTTAGTTTCGGTGTTTCCTTTTTTTATCCATTCATCTTTATTTTCAGTTCAGTTAATACAATGTTTTCATTTAGTTTTCTTTTTAGTTATTAACAATAATATCACTGGTGTACTAACGATAACAGTACTAGAAAGTACTACTTATTTAGCTGATTTTCCCATCATTCTCTGTGGTTAAAAAAATTAAGTGCACAGTTAAAACATCTATTCTACACACCCATTGTGCATCATTGCTCTTTATTTTGTTTAATTACCCTTAAAGTCACCATGTAACTGTAACAATGTATGCAGGCAGGCAGACGAAGACATAGAAAAGTAAGGTTCCAACACAGGTTTACTTATCATATAATCCAAACAGATAACAATCCAAATAGGTAGCAGGTTAACAAAAACTCTGAGTATAACAGTGACCGGACAAGGAGGATATACACATGACAATAGAAAACAAACTGAAAGTCCATGAAACCGAAACTAACTGAAGGTAACTGTGTGTTACATACAGAAGGGATCGGAGACACAGGTAAGGATAAAGGATGTTTATTAAACAACCAGATGAAGTGAGCAGAGTGCAGGTGAGTGACAGCAGGTAAAGTTTGTGACAGATGATATTCTTGAAACTGATACTGTATTTTCCAGGGAATGTGGATGGCAGATGAAGGTGGAGCAGATGAGACACGGAGACACTCACAGCAGACGAGAAGAACACTAGGAATCTTGGAACACGCTGGAGACAGGTAAGTAGTCGTTAGCATTAACGAGACCGGACAGTGACTAGTATTCTGGTGAAGGAGTGCGTCGTGACTGGGTGAGTGAAGAGCCTGGCGTGTCTATGACATTACCCCCCCCCCCCTCCACGGTCCGCTCCTGAGGACCGTGGACCCCAACGTCATGGTGGTCGGCCTCTGCCACGTGGAGCTGGTCTGTTGGAATGTCTGGCATGGAAATCATCGAGAAGACTTGGATCGAGAATGTCCACCCTGGGAACCCATGATCGTTCTTCGGGACCGTATCCGTCCCAGTCTACCAGATATTCTAGATGACCACCATGGCGCCGGGAGTCCAAGATGTCTTTCACCAGATATGCTGCGCCGTCATCCACAATGATAGGAAGGGGGGTTTCCTCGGCGTCGCCAGGCTCTGTGGAAGGAATGACAGAGGGATGGTGAGGTTTGAGTAAGGAGACATGGAAAGTGGGATGAATTCTATACTCAGGCGGGAGTTGTAGCTGGTAGGTGACGGGGTTGATCTGTCGGATGATGGTGAAGGGGCCAATGAATCTGGGACTCAGCTTCCTGCAGGGTAGACGCATCCTGATGTCCCGAGTTGATAGCCAAACCTTCTGTCCCGGTTGGTAATTGGGTACTTGAGAACGTCGAAGGTCTGCCGTTATCCTTCGTTTTCGAAGGGCTCGTTGAAGTTGAAGATGGTCCCAGACCCTCTCGCTCTCCCGGAACCAGTAATCCACTGCCGGAACGTTTGATGGTTCCCCATCCCAGGGGAACAGTGGGGGCTGATAGCCGAGTATGCACTGGAAAGGGGTGAGACCAGTGGTGGGCTGACAGAGGGAGTTCTGGGCGTACTCGGCCCAGTCCAGGAACATGGCCGTGACAGAAGGTATGCAGGAAACGGCCGATCTCCTTTATCTTCCGCTCCGTCTGCCTGTCGTTTGGGGATGGTAACCTGAGGAGAGGCTGATGGTCACATCTAGGAGTTTGAAGAAGGCTTTCCAGACACGGGAGGTGAACTGAGATCCTCGGTCAGATACGATATCTTCGGGTAGTCCATAGTATCTGAAAACATGATTGAACATTAATTCAGCTGTGTCCATTGCCGTTGGAAGTCCTCAGAGGGGAATTAACCGACAGGACTTCGAAAACCGATCCACCACCACCATGATACACGTACATCCATTGGAAACTGGAAGGTCTGTGATGAAGTCCACTCCTAGATGTGACCACGGACGAATTGGAACGGGCAGAGGTTGTAGTTTCCCAGAGGGAAGATGACGAGGGCTTTTTGAGATGGCACATTCCCTGCACCCCTTTACGTACCTCCTGACATCCGAAGCCATGTTGGGCCACAAGACGCGTTGTTTGAGCAACGAGAGGGTTTCATTGACCCCTGGGTGGCCAGTGCCCAGCGACGTGTGTGAGGAGTGGATGAGGGGAGTGCGCCGTATCCGTGGAATGAATTGCAAACCTTGCGGGCAACCCGGCGGGGTGTTGGTGGAGGCATTGGACTCGGGGGGAGTTTCTGCAGACCAAGTGATGGGGCTGACTATGAGTTTTTCTGGAAGAATGGGCTCTGGATCATCGGTACTCTCTTCGGGACTGTGGATACGTGACAGAGCATCCGCCTTTACGTTCTTTGAACCAGGACGGTAGGAAATGGTAAAGTTAAATCTGGTAAAGAAAAGAGCCCATCTGGCTTGACGAGGATTCAATCTTTTAGCATCTCGCAGGTACTCCAGGTTTTTATGGTCGGTTAGGACCACAAACGGATGTTTGGCTCCCTCGAGCCAATGCCTCCACTCCTCCAGGGCGAGCTTGATGGCGAGAAGCTCCCGGTTGCCGATGTCATAATTGACCTCCGCCGGGTTGAGTTTGTGGGAGAAGGCGGCACATGGATGGAGTCTACTTGGTTTCTCCTGCTGCTGTGATAAGACCGCTCCCACTCTGGTGATAGAGGCGTCTACCTCAACGACGAAAGGGAGATCTGGATCGGGGTGAACCAGGAGGGGAGCGGTCGTGAACACTGTCTTGAGGTCTTCGAATGCTTGTGTTGCTGCTGGAGTCCAGGACAGAGACTTGGGCTTACTGCGTAGCAGGTTTGTGAGTGGAGTGGTGATGATGCTGTATCCTTTGATGAATCTTCAGTAAAAGTTTGCGAAACCCAGGAATCTTTGTAGTTCTTTCACTGTAGTGGGAACAGGCCAGTCCTTGATAGCGGTGACCTTCCTCTCGTCCATGCGGACGCCACTGTGATCGATGTTATAACCCAAGAACTGCACTGAGGGCTGATGGAAAGTGCATTTTTCGGCTTTCAGGAACAGGTTGTAGTCCCTCAGGCGTTAGAGGACCTCCGCAACGTGGTGGCAATGTTCGGCCAGGCTCAGGGAGTAAATCAAGATGTCGTCGATGTAGACTAACACGAACCTGTGGAGGAACTCCCGGAGCACCTCATGCATAAAATCCTGAAATACGGAGTTGGCGTTGACAAGTCTATACGGCATGACGCAGTACTCATAGTGGCCAGTAGGGGTAACAAAAGCAGTCTTCCATTCGTCCCCCTCACGTATTCAGATGAGGTTATATGCGCTGCGGAGGTCCAACTTGGTGAACACAGTGGCGCCGCGGAGATGTTCCAGCGCAGACGGGACGAGAGGAAGTGGATATCTGATTTTAACGGTAATCTTGTTAAGTGCTCTGTAGTCTATGCAGGGCCGCAAGCCTCCGTCCTTCTTGGCAATGAAGAAAATGCTGGAAGCAGCAGGGGAAGTAGATGGGCGTATGTAGCCTTGCGACAGAGCCTCGTTGATGTATTCCTCCATGGCCTTCTCCTCCGGGATGGAAAGTGAGTAGATCTTTCCTCTGGGCACTGGCTCACCGGGAATGAGATCTATGGCACAGTCCCATGGCCGATGGGGAGGCAGCTTGGAGGCCTTCTTCGGACAGAAGACATCACTGAAGTGGGCGTAACAGGCAGGGATGTCCGTAGAGCGATTTTCAAGTGGGCTTTCCACTGACGTAACACAGACTTGGATTTTCTTGGAACTTGGAAGACTGGGAACAGGACTTGGAACAGGAAACTCAGGAAAACAGTCATTAAAACACTGGTTACCCCACTTCAGGACATCTCCTGTCCGCCAGGAGATGATGGGATCATGCAGCTCTAGCCATGGGCGCCCTAGAATCACGTTCAGATGTGGAGTCCTCCAGAACCAGCAGATGGATATTTTCTTGATGAAGAATGCCAACTTGTAGTTGAAGAGGTCCCACCATGTAGCGAACTTGACGGAGGGGTCGGCCCGTTACCGAATGGATCTGGTATATCTTCGGCGTGGTTGTTGTCTTGAGTTTGAGCTGGCGACAGAGGGTTCCGGAGATGAAGTTTCCAGCTGACCCAGAGTCGATGAGAGCATTAACTGGAAGACAGAAATCAGCAGCAGTAAGGATGACAACAATAGTGAGTGGTTTATTCTGATTCAACAAAGGCAGGATGACACTCACCATAGGTCGTACTGGACGAATGGGGCATTCAGCGATGTAATGCCCAGGATGACCACAATATAAGCATAAACTCTGGGTCAGCCTCCTCTGTCGCTCAGCAGACGAAAGACATGACCTCTCAATTTGCATGAAGTCGTTGGCTGGATCTGGTTGACTGACGGATTCAGGCTGGCGGAGGATGGATGGAAATAGCCACTGGTCCTGGTGCTCTTCGAGACACAGCTGCATACGAGTGGCGAACCTGATGGAAAGTTGGATGAATTTCTCGAGCCCGATGGTATCCTCGTATGCAGCGAGATGCAAACACAGGGATCCAAACCCTGACGATACATGGTTATGAGGGCTTGTTCGTTCCAACCACTTGCTGCAGCTAGGGTTCTGAACTGGGGGGCATAATCAGACACAGACATTGAATCTTGTTTAAGCTTACATAATCTCTCACCAATAGATGAATCCCACGCAGGTTTTCCAAAAACTTCCTTGCATGAGTGGTGAAGCTTGACAAGGACTGAACAACAGGATTGTCTTGTGTCCAGAGTGGTTCAGCCCAGCGGAGCGCTTTGTCGTCGAGTTGAGAGATTATGAAGGCGACTTTTGATTTGTCATCGGGATATGCATGCGGTTGCATCTCCAGGACCAGCGAACACTGCTGGAGGAAACCGTTACAGTCCTCCGCCGAGCCAGAGAAGGGCACCGGTTTGGCCATGGGACTGGCGATCGCGGGCGGTGAAGGAGATGCAGCGGGGAATGCAGAAGTGCTCGCTGGTGGTGTTGGTGTGGAGGTGCTGGTGAGAGTGCGGCGAAGTGCATCAACAAAGTCTTGAAACGGATCTGGAGTGCTCATCGTGGCTGTTCAGACGGTGTTGGTCCGGTCTTCTGTTACATACAGAAGGGATCAGAGAAACAGGTTAGGATAAAGGATGTTTATTAAACAACCAGATGAAGTGAGCAGAGTGCAGGTGAGTGACAGCAGGTAAAGTTCGTGACAGATGATATTCTTGAAACTGATACTTGTCTTGTATTTTCCAGGGAACGTGGATGGCAGATGAACGTGGAGCAGACGAGACACGGAGACACTCACAGCAGATGAGAAGAACACTAGGAATCTTGGAACACGCTGGAGACAGGTAAGTAGTCGTTAGAGGAGTCCGTAAGGTAAGCATAGCAGGTAGGTATGCATTAACGAGACCGGACAGTGACTGAATGACTGTGAGTGTCTTTTGTAGTGCAGTTGATGAGAATGGTGATGCGTGTCAGGTGTGCGTGATTAGTATTCTGGTGAAGGAGTGCGTCGTGACTGGGTGAGTGAAGAGCCTGGCATGTCTGTGACACTGTGACATCACACCCCCCTCCGGCAAGGTGCGACCTCATGCCATTATGAAATGATGGCATAGGGAGGGATAGAGGGGGCTTGGGAGGAGGATATGGATGAGGTGAAGGGATGGTTGCAGGACGTGGCGAAGGGATGGTGAAGGCAGGACGAGGCAAAGGGATGGTTATGGTAGGACAACGAGACCCAGATGGTACAGGTGGAGGAAGTCCAATGGCACAGACCCAGAGCTCCACAGAGCCGACAGTCCATGGTGGAGACGAAGGTGGGAGGAGCCAAGATGTGGTAGGTGTGGGCTGACACGGGCTCACACCCCTAGTCAGACTCGCTTGGGGGCTCCACTTCCTGGGTGATGGTGAACTCTGTCCTTTTGGCCTTGGGCTCTGGCTCAAATGTGGCGGCGGGTGGTCCCTCAAACGTCTGCGGGGGGCTCTCACACATTCTCCATGGTCGAAGGTGGTAACTTTGGCTCTGGGTCTGGCTGTGCTCTGAATCAGGGCCATACGCTCTCCAGACACCTCACGAATGCCTCTCTTCAATTCAGTCCAGGGTGTCTGTGAGGTTTATGGGGTTGTTCAAATTCGCCCCGATCCAGAACAGGATATTTAGGGTCTCGTCGTCAATTTGGCAGATGATGGCAAGATGAAAAAAAAGGAAATCTGTGTTCTCCTGAGCCACCCTCATGAACAGTTAGGCAGACGAAGAAGAGTAAGGTTCCAACACAATTTTACTCATCAAATAATCCAAACCGGTAGCAGGTTAACACACACACTGAGTATAACGGTGACCGGACAAGGAGTGCAGGAGAGGGAACCACTAAAATAGCAAACACAAACGAGGATAATAGAACACAGTTGAAACATACAAACTAATAATGATGGTAACCAAGGAGATAGATGAGTGGCGGGAATCTGAACACATGACAATAAAAAACAAACTGAAAGTCCACGAAACCGAAACTGAAGATAACAGTGACACTAACGGAAGTAGCCACAGATATTTTCTTCCAGATTGTGACATGCATATGAGTGAAATGTATTTGTTTTCAAGTTTACACTATGCAGTTTTTAATTGGATAGTGGCAGATCTGAATGTGAACTTGTAGTCCATTGTAAGAAAGGGACAGGGTTTAAGCTGACTAAATGACTGGAGAAGTCTGTCATTTCACTGGAAGATCGAGTTATGGCATTTTGATTAGAAAGTTCAAATAAGGTAAAAAAAGGTAGGAAAGAAAGAAAGAAAGAAAGGAAGAAAGAAAAACATGCATTGATGAATCATTCACAATATAAGATCATTAGGGTGCATTGAGAAAACAGATAGTGTTTCTTGGTCGAAGAAATCATAACTACGATTTCCGTGGGAACTTCCCTGGAGAACTTGAACAATAGAGCACATTGTGGTTGGCCAAGGTGTTGAGATGATTGACGTAGCCCTCATTGGTTTGATTTATCTCATGACCATCAAGACCTTACTAATTGATTGACTGATTGACAAGCTGGCTGATAAATTCTGACATGTGGGTCCAGCCTCTGATTTATTGGTTTATGACTCCGGCCACACAGTCTTGTCTTGGACTTTTAAACACACACCTCAAGGTGGACCCTTAGGGATCTCTTTCCATGTCTCTTGGCATCTCTTTATCTCTCTTATCTAATGATGGTCTCTGTTCTCATTCATAGTCCCCAGGGCCTTGAGAGTGGAACAGTTTCCAGACCCTCCATTTGGAACTATCTAGTGTTGAACTTGTTTGTGTCCAGCTTGGTTTCAGTTGTACGTATGACACAACAGAGGATATCATTTTTGGGGAGGTGTGGAGCAGTGAATTGCTCCTTACTCCACTGAGCCATCATACACAGACCTTTTACACTCAACACAATACACCCAGTAGCACACACACAGAGCACTTACACCACGACCCCACCTCCTTTAAAACCAAACACAGCACTTAGCAGTATTTTAGCATCAAATGCACAGCCCACACACACTCACACACACATCTTGACCTGTCTGGAGCACCAACTGTCGACAATATTCAGGGTGGACATAGTTTGTGACTTTCCTAAAGGGTTACAATTCGGGTTTGGATGATTAAAAAAATGAAATTAAGAGAAAAAACTAACTTAAAGTGGTATTATTTCTCTTGCCCTTATTCACATCCTTGGATCTGCAGCCTCTTTTTGGACTCTTTGTCACTAGCTTCATTTTCGCACTTAAATGTTCATTTGATTTACTTTCTCTTTGTGTTGTCCCCCTCCTTTAACACTGCCCCCTCCCTTTTCTGCAGGAGAGGTTTAATTGCAGGGTTACGGGAGTGCAGTGCCCCTGGATGCTGCGCGGCCGAACTGGGCCCTACCCTGTCATTTACTCGCGTCAAGCTCGGCTCATCCATGGGGAAGCTGGAGATTTTCACGGCGGGTCCCAAGAGTAGAGTGGACTTGTCTGCCCCTCAGCGGGGCTATAATGACAGATGCCTTTTAACGGCTGCATGGGTAGAAAAGGAAGGGGGGCAAACTGCGGGGGCGCTTGTCAATGTGAAGGGGGATCATTTTTGTTACCAAGATGTGACGTTTCTAATCTTTTTCCCCTGATTTGCTCCTTTTTGATGCCTTTGTGAGAGCAATGAGAGAGTTCATTTGTGTCTCATTTCTTGTCTCATTGCAACTTCTCAATGTAAAGGATGAAGATAAACACAGTTCATTCTCATGCACTAAAGCCAAATTAAGATTAACTATCACTGTCAAAGAAGTCTGCATAAAGTCTTGAATTCATATGAAAATAAAGTATTATAAAAACATAGAAAATATTACTTATAAAAAAAAAGTTTATTAAATATAAAATAACACTAACAACAAAAACAATAGTAATAACAATAATTAATGATTAATAATAGTAATATAAATATATAATATAATAATAAAT
>RJVU01049572.1:2170676-2209263 GCA_003731715.1 Anabarilius grahami
TTATAATACTAATATACTAATAATTATTTTATATAAAGTTTTCATGTCATCCAGATGATGTGTGTGCTGAAGGTGAAGAGCTGTGCTCTGTTATCCTCAGGCAGTGTGTTTGAGAGGTACAGAACAGAAGGGGACAGATGGGCCCAGTGAAAGTCTCCATTGAGAGAGCCTGTCCTCAGGCTCCAGCCCAGCTGTCAGAGAGCACTAAAACAGAGGGAAAGGTGAGATTCACCTATTTTAAAGGCAGACAAGTAACATATGTGTCATAATTACTAATCTTACACAGAGGTGACTCAGTGTTTGATAGCTGGCAGACCTGCCCCCGTGTAAATGATAGGCAGATTAACAAAATCAATGGCCATTTGAAGGGTTGGGATTATCTGATTGTCATCTCTTGAACAGGGAGTTCATTCCCAACCAGGGGTATGTGCTCTTGAAAGGCTTTAGTTTGGCTTTTTTCAAACTAAAAAGGAGAAAAAAAATGTTTAATGTGATTAATGTTATTAAAATAGCATAATATATGTGCATTTGAAGCACCCAGACAGAGGTTTGAGTCATTTCACTCATATTTCTCTTTTTGTTTAATTTGTTTAGTTTAATTTTTTGCCCCTAAATACTAAAAATTTCTGTCCTGTTTTTGTACAATCACTTTTCAAAGCATGACAAACCAATATCAAATTATAAAAGAACCAACACAGATTCTATATTTCTCAAATTGGATTAAAACACACAGACAATTTTGCAAGTTAGGCCCTGTTTACACCTAGTATTAATATGCATTTTGGCTGATCGGATCGGATCACAAGTGGACAACACTAAATACAGGTGTATTAAAACGTAAAAGTTTTGAGCTTGTCCACTTTAGACCATTTCCAGAGGTAGTTGAAAAGGCATTCAACCGAATTGCTTTCATAGTGTAGGCACTCATGTGGTCAAATGTGTTTGAACTTATACTCCCTTTCACAGAAATGATGATTGAGGCATATTATCAATTAATAAAGACTTATTTTCATGCGTTTCCTTGCTTATGACCTTAAAAAACTTTTACCATTGTGCTTGGTTTGTAAACGAATGCAATTTGACATTTGCATCACATAATCAGCTCCATAAGTATTATTTTTCTGACATGGTAAACTTGCTTAGTACCTCACCTGACACAGCATTGGACTTACTATGCAGAGCGCTTGGGTACAAGTCCCGTTAAAGATCTTTTTTATCTTTGCTCTAGGTCAGGGGTGGGCAAACTCATCCTTGGAGGGCCACCAGAGATCGTATTATTATAGGTTAAGAGGGAGAAAGCGTAACGGCTAACTTAATCACGTGCGGCACCTCTCAGCCTATCGTGTAATAGCAGCGACATCAGTCGCAACATTCCCTAGTCTGCCTTCTCTTAAAAAAATAAATTTTTATCAAGCTAAAATCTACATATAGTTCCCTACGAAAGTATTGTTTAGTGTAAAACATGCTGAAGATTAGCGAACAGGCTGTCGATTAATTAAATGATTAGCTATTTCCCCACAAAAGCTGTTTAATCAGCATAGTGAAGCCTCTCATCCATTGACATCCATTCGAAAAACAGCCTCTGGTCTCCTTCCCTGCGTACCGCAGGGGGCGGTGCGTTAGCATTAGCCGTTACGCTTTTTTGGCTAAAGGTTGCAGGCTTGCCTTCCAGTGGCTTTGGGGCCACTGTCCTTCAGAGTTAGCTTCAACCCTAATCAAACACACCTGAACCAGCTAATCAATTCATTAAGGATTACTAGAAAGCTACAGTCAGGTGAGTTTTATCAGGGTTGGAGCTAAACTCTGCAAGACAGTGGCCCCCAAGGACCGAGTTTGCCCACCCCTACTCTAGGTGGTACGTTATTTTTAACGCAAAATAGCATTAATATTTTAGCGCCACTTACTGGACATTTCATTTCTGAACTGCCACGTACAACACGTACAACAACCAATGTAATAAAGCTTTGCCAGATTCACGTTCATCTGTTTCAGATAAAGCCGAACCTCTTTTAGTGCCACTCACTGGACATTTCACTTTAAAAGTGTTATGAAATGTGCATGATAACATAATATCATTTTCCAGAGATGTTGCCATTGAGCCTGCAAATCAGCAGTATTTAAATATAACAGCTTTCTCCACACTTAATCTTACATATGTAACAAGATGTTCCTGCCCACAGGAAGTCCTATGATGGTCTTGTCATTAATATAAATGACGGGTATCACTCTGAACATATCTGGTTCAATTTCAATGAAGTAGTAAGAGAAAAAAAGGTGAGGTAACACTGCACTAGCTAAATTTTCAGTTGAAAAGTTTCACATTTAAAAAGACTTCATTCAGCATGCATGAGTAAACGAAAATTACTAACTTTATCAATGTGTGTATGTGGTATTTTCTTCCTCATACTAACTTCCTATCTCTTCAGTCTTTTACTTGATGACACAAAATAACAGGTTGGACTTTGGCAGGAGTCACACGGATTGCTTTCATTCAGTTCATTTACTGAAATCACTCTCAGATGAATACAGAGATGCAAACACTCCCTACACCTTCAAAAGCAGCAGGAACCAGGTTCGGAGCGCAGAGGGCCCTTGTCAGGTAACATGCAGGTTCTCTCTGTGTTTATCACATCCACTGTCTTCTTTGTCCCTCACACTTCATCCCTGTCTTTTGATTTCTGCTCGGGTGCTCTCCAAAGGCTTTGACTGACGGTGTCACATTAAGCATGGGGAGACACGGCCGCTCGGGGAGGGGAGGAAGAGGGGTGGGCGCTCTTTGGCGCAGTAGGTAGAAACTACCGTAATTATAGAGTACAGACACACTGAGGAGGAGAAAAAAAGGCAGAACACGCAGCTCACATTAAAAAAAGAAAAGCGCAAAAATAAAAGCAAGTGTGTTTTCATGCTGAAAGAAAAGAAAAAGGGGAAATAAGTGGAGAGAGAGGAAAGTAATGGGGTTTGTAATGGGAGGAAAGAGCTTAAACCGAACGAGAATTGTCTGTTTTTAGTGGATGTATGCAACTCTTTGTAGGGTCTGTGTTGTCTAGGATGTGTGTTTCACTTCAAATTTGAATTGAAACCTCACTTTTTGTAAATGAATATTTCACTCATGTTTCTAGTCCCCTATGAAAAAAACAGCAGCAGTGATACTAGTAGCATCAACAGTAACAATTTTAATATTTGTTTAATTTTATCATTTTTCACCATGCACTTGTGCTTAAAATTTCACTTGAGTATTCAGCACGAGTCCCGAAAGATCTGAGCTTAGAGTTAGGCCTGAGGTAAGTTTAGTCAAAAATCAAAGCTTTGTGGTGTTTTGTCATGCATATTGTTGTGTATAGTGCATGTTCATGACACATATGAGCACATATGTTATTTCCACTTATTTTCATCTCCCTCCAATTCTTAATCTGTTCCCACTTTATATTAGGTAGCCTTAACTACTATCTACCTACATCAAAAAATATGTACAATGTACTTATTGTGTTCATATTGTATTGCAAAACACTTTTGCTGCCATTGAGGTGGGATACGGGTAAGGTTAGGGACAGGGTTGGTGATATGGAAAGATGTAAGGGATGGGTCAACAGTGGAATTATAGAAAAATTACAGATGTAATTGCATGCAGGTAACTTTTTTTAAATATCCGTACAATGTAAAAGCATGCATGTTTAGTGCATTGTATCAAATGATTAATTTAAATGTTAGTACATAAGACCACCTAATATAAAGTGGGACTCTTAATCTCCCTCCCACTTAAATTAATTCAATTCAATCAATGAATTTAATGAATTCAGTTCATTTATATTACATATGATTATATGGTTTATATTTATAATTTTTTTATTATTAATACTTTATTCAGTATAAGATATTAGTGTTGTCAAAATAAGCAGAGATACTTGAAACTGTGTATTAATGTCTATTAAAGTGGCTGATCAATAATGTAACTGGATGTGATGCACTCTCAGGCAAAATAAATGAAATCTCCTTATGTAACCTCTCAGCATTGAATTACTGAACCTGGATGAGCAGTCGTTAAGTCAATGTCTATTATATCTTAATATTGGATGTCCACACCTTACTGTATATCAACATCACGTTACCAAACCGAAGGATGCATAAATGTTCAAAAACGCTAAAATCTTCACAATATTGATTTTAAAAACTGAGTGGATTACTGCTACAAAAGAAAGATGTCCTTTAAATGGATATAAAAACTCTCTAAGTCAGGATGGCGGTTGTTGTCATGGCTAGTTTTAAAAGCCTCTCTTTCCACTGAAGGCTAGAGAACTTGATGTGAATGTGAAGGACGCTGCTGTATTTATAAGTTTCATCATCTGCTTTTGTGGCTTCTGTTTTAAGTACTGATTGTTCTGACCTTTTAATATAAGACGCTTATAATTAAGAGTCTTCAGGCAACATACATTTAACAGGTAATAAGATATAAAAAAGCTTTTCTCAATCTGAATTTTACACCTTTTGTTAGTGTTGTGCTTTTGTTAAAGCCTGTGAATCCAACAGCATCTTGGGTCAAATGGATGAAATGATGACATTTCATCGAGGCTGTGCTTTTGTCACGACATTCTGTGCTGTTTTGTGATCTCTAGGCGGTATTTTATCTTTCCATTTCACACAGGTCCAGGTCATGTTTAAAATATCATCAATTACCACTTCAGTCAAGACTAAGGTCCTCCTCACATAAAAATTAAGTGCTTTGAAACCTGCTACTTTTTCCTTGCACAATTATTGAAATTTTGCTTTCAGCCGTAAATAATAACCGTCTCACTTTATTCATTCACAGAAGAGAGACCGTCTCCCTTCTCTTGAGGGCAGGCAGGTGCAATAGTGGGCAGGAAAAAGAATCGTGTTGCATATATCTTTATGTATAAAGATGTAGGGTCAAGTCTGGTCGATAGGCAATCTCTCAGCTCTAGCGGAAGTGATGGGACTATTTGAGGCTGGAATGGCTCTGTTGTAGTGGAAGGAAAGGCTAATCTGTTGCAGATGGGTTTGGACCCAGCAGGTGTGCTGGTCAGCTGGTCGTGAGACCTGTGTGGACATGAGCGTGCAGAGAGAGGCTACGGGGGCAGGACAGGGTCTAGATGGTGTGTCAGTTATTGTGACACCTTCTCACGTGGTGTTTAAGACTGGGAACTCTTTTGTATGACATGGACTATTGTTGAATTGTATTGTAACAAGACTTTTCTGCTCTGGATGGGTTTTTTATGATTCTTTATTGTCTGTTCAAATGTTCAGGATTATATCCAATATTTTGTTTCTGTTTGTCCTTTGTTTCTTTTCTACTTGCTAAATATCACTTACAGCATCAAAAAGTGTTAAGCTTTGCATGTACACCAGTCGCCAAGATTTTTTTTATGTATTTTGAAAGAAGTCTCTTATGTTCACCAAGGCTGCATATATTTGATCAAAAATGTATTTGATCAATCTGTTTTCATATATTTTACAGTGTAATTTTATACTGTGATGGCAAAGCTGACTTTTCAGCATCATTACTCCAGTCTTCAGTATCACATTCTTAAAAAATCATTCAAATTTGCTGATTTGGTGCCCGAGAAACATGTCTTATTATTAGAAATGTTGAAAAAAGTTTGTGATGCTTGAAGTTTGTGAAAACTGTGATGCAGTTGTTTCTGGATTCTTTGATAAATTGAAAGTTCAAAAGAACAGCATTTATTTGAAATGCTATATATATTAATATTGTTTAATTAATATATACTGTATATATTGTAACTTTTGATCAGTTTAATGCGTACTTGCTGAATAAAAGTCTTTCAAAAAAAAAAAAACGTAATTACCCCAAAACGTTTGAAAATTTCATATTTTAAAATAACTGTTGATAAATAATAAAACAGCACAAACTGAATATACCATGTGATCAAAAAACACTGGTGAGTGTTGTCGTACTAAAACTAATTAACTGTCAGTCTCAAATTTTTCATGTGGCCAGTTTTTTGATAAAACCATCTCAGTAGTTCAACGCATCCCCTGAGGTCCCCCATCTGGCTAATTAGGCTATAATTAGCTGTCTTCTTCAATCACTTTTAAAGCGTATCCCTTCATTTAACCAATCTCTCAGTTACATTAGTAGTATGTTGTCATGAAAATCAGTTAAGCCTCAGCCCTCTCAATTACTCTGCCATGATAACTAATTAAAGAAAATGATCTTAAGATGAAGTCATTTCATTAATCAGCATAGCTGTTAGGCTATATGAACATTTTAAATGCATGTTTGTGTTAAAATGTCCAGTGGTTTTGCATTCACTTGCTAAAAGTTAATAAATGTATAATTCTGTTAAAATGATGGAGTCTGGCCCAAAATTCTGGCCCTGAGTTTCAGTAAGAGCTTCAGTTCACTTCCACTCACAGGTTTCATGTTTCTGAAATGCCAGGGGCTGTAAGAGGTACCTGTCAGTGGTGGGAGTTCAAATTAATGATGCTTGACTTGCGTCCATTATATCCCATTAATAACAGTACACGACCCTCTTGGCCTCCTGCGGGAGCCCTTAGACACTCATTAAGATATTAGCCATTGTTTCAGGGGGAAGTACATTTAAGGTGATATACCTACCCCATCTAATTTATAAAGAAAATCTCGCTCTCGCTGCACACTAAGCCACAAGAAATGATTTACTTTCGGCTGGCTGCTTCCTATTTCAGTTGTTTTTATGCAGCAAGTACTTTGACATATCATATTTTTTCACCCTTAAATGAATCTATGTCTTCAGTATTATTAAGTTTTTTGTATACACTATCTAGAGTCAGTAAGATTTTTTTAAATATTTTTGAAAAAAGTCTTTTTTTTATGTTCACCAAGGCTGCCTTTATTTCAATGTATTTTAAAATGTAATTTATTCTTGAAATGGAAAAGCTGATTTTTTAGCATTATGACTCCAGTCTTAAGTGCTACATGATCCTTCAGAAATCATTCTAATATGCTGATTTGCTCATCAAGAAATATTTCTTATAATTATCAATGCTGAAAACAGTAGTGCTGCTGAATATTTTTGTGCAACCGTGATACTTTTTTACAGGATTCTTTGATGAATAGATAGTTCAAAAGAACAACATTTATTTGAAATAGAAAACTTTTGTAATATTCTAAAAGTCTTTTTGTCACTTTTGATTGATTACATTCAGGCTTGCTGAATAAAAGTATTAAAAGTATATTTTTTAAATATACATACTGAACTTTTGAACGGTTGTGTGTTTAAGTCAGTTCTGCTGACTGATTGTATTGTTTATTTATAGTCAAATTGTACTCTCATTAATCTTTAGCTTTTTCAATCTCTCCCTCTCTCTCCTTCTGTTTGCCTTCATCCTCTAGATCTGGATACCTGAGGGTCATTCGATCCCTGACACTCAGGTATCCAGGTCCTGGTCTGATGACCTGACCACTGTGAAGCAGATTCCATGAAACCTGCGGAACAATACATGCAGGCGCTCAATTACTAAATGAGGGCAGTAAAATGTTTGGCTGGTGTAACCTAAGACCTGAACCTGTGTTGTTCCTACTGTTAAAGAGCAGGAGATGACTGTGACACAGAGTTCGGACATTAGTCACACTCTCTGCTCTTGTGGAACCAAAGCTGGGGTTACAAAACAGGGGAAATTCAACAACAACGCTAATTATAGATTTTAGTCCTAGTTACAAAGTAACCAATAAGGTTTTCCAGAGAGACTACTACAGTCTTTACTGATCAAATAGCTTTCATTCATTCATTCATTCATTCATTTAATTTATAATCTTTCTCTCAAACTGTTAGAGAATGTTGCGTAATCTCACCACGCTGCATATCTTAGAATGGCTGCTTCTAAACCGGGTGGGGAATTGTATGTTATGTAAGAGAATCAATGTCAATGCTCTTGTTGGAGGGCCACCAGACCCCTGGTGGTCTGAGGTCTTCAGTGATAGAAACTGATCTAAGATCAACTCCGCTCTTGTGCTTTAGCAGCAAATATTTGGTGTAATTAGTAGGGGTGTGACGAGATCTCGTGTCACGAGATCTCGCAAGATTAAAATGTGACGAGATTTCTCGTCGAGGCGAAAAGTAGTCTCGTGATATTGCTATGACAGAGTGTTAGGATGATTAGGAAAGAATATGCCACCGCTACGTTTACATTACAGCTCCACTGTCGTTTTGCTTTGTATTTAAATAAAAAACATTTAATTCAGTTGGATAACGCAGTGAAAGTGAAAGTAAACGCGAGGGCGCATTCAAACGCTATTTCAATACCCCGCATTTTGAAAGCGGCTCCCTGATGAATACAAATATCTCTCAATATGAAAGCTATTTTAGGCTGGGCAAAAGTGTTACCATAAAAACGAATAACAGTTTTCTATTAATCTGATTAAGCACAAACAGTAAGGTTTCATTTGTTAACATTAGTTAATGCATTAGTTAGAGTATTGTTGTCTTTTACTGCATATGATAATTCATACTCAGAAAGTAGAACTGAAATGACATTCATTACAAGATGATTAGTTAAAACATTTCAAATACACCTGCAGAATATTTTTCTAGTCATGTATTTCGCCATTGAGGATTTCTTAAAAATAGTGTGTAAAAATCTTGTCTCGTCTCGTTCTCATGAACTCAATCTCGAGTCTCGTCTCTTCTCTTGAGCTACCTGTCTCGTCACACCCCTAGTAATTAGTGAAGCTGATGAAAAGTAGCCTGTTCCTGTCATAGAGATATTGTGATGCTCCAGAAGTTCAGATGTCAATTCTGTTGATATTTCAAGGTGACATGAAATTTTGTAAGTTAGAATACTTTATCCAATCCCAGTTTTTTCCCAGCTAAATCAATATCTGTTTGAATCAAGAAAAATATCAGTTTCACCTCAATGACCACTGACACTTTTGCAGTAACAGCAGAATGTTTACTTTGGGGCCATTTTTATCTTTTTGTCATAAATGCAAACCCAGTCTGTTTAATAGCACTTTCAGAGTTCCTAAATTATATTACCTTGAAAGACAAGGTAAGAATGGAAGAAGTGTAAAAAAATGCACTCCTTTCTTTTTTCTTTGTTATGCGTAAATGTTGTCTTTAAATGGTGCCCAACCTCCAAAGGAAGTTCTTTAACAGTTGACTAATGTCACACTTGATCTCTCTCTATCCATTCATTGCTGCAGCGGTCTGCCTTTCTCAGATTCCACAGTAATGATATTCTTATCAATCATGTGGGAGATGTTAGAGCTTTAGTCCTCATTCTCCCACATGCTGAGACTTAATCTCAGCCGAGACACAGTTTCAGAGTCCTCTTATGAACACCAAGTCTAGTGTCAAGTATTGACTAGACTGTGAATAGAGGTGAGTGCATGAGGGGTGTCTAACCTCTCACCAGCTGCTTGGCTGTTCAATCGGTTTGGTCTCCGTAACACCCTGGGGTAGCAATAATGCAACAGCAGCTTATCCCAATCAATACCTTCATCTCACTTTTGGGGGCTTTACTGCAGAGTCTCCAGAGTGCAGTCATCTGTTTGCAAGCACAATTATGAACATGTTTGATCTGTTTTTGATGCCCCCCCCCCCCCTTTGGGGGTTGCTGGAAAAACATTTGCTAAACAAAACTGTGCACTCATACGGTTATGTATTGAACTATTTGACTTGTGTGAAGAACATTCTAAAAAAAAATCTTAGATCATGTAAATAAATCTGAAAAAAAAAAAAACATTTTAGGTTTTTATGTTTACTTATAAATGTACTTCTTTCAGGAACACTGTGATACTGTACAATAAAGTTCTATGTGTTAAAGGGTTAGTTAATTCTGACATCTTTTACTCACCCTCATGTCGTTCCAAACCCTTCAGACTTTTGTTTTTCTTTGAAACACTGAGACATTTCAATGAAATCTGCAAGATTTCTGTCCCTCCATTACAGTCTACACAACTACCACTTTGACGCTATACAACAAAGTTCATATAGAGAACATAAAACTAATCCATATAGTTCAGTCCAAATTTTCTGAAGAGAA
The DNA here is from genome assembly GCA_003731715.1 of Anabarilius grahami. Classification (NCBI taxonomy): domain Eukaryota; kingdom Metazoa; phylum Chordata; class Actinopteri; order Cypriniformes; family Xenocyprididae; genus Anabarilius; species Anabarilius grahami. Next base: position 2,180,676 of record RJVU01049572.1, read on the forward strand.
ATGATCGCTTCACATGATGAACAGGTGTATTAAGGCTTTTATTTACATATAAACATTCATCAACGCACACATTAGTTATGGTAAACGGAAGCTCAAGCTTGCTTGTCTGACTTGCAAGAACCAATGAGATTCATTCTCATGTGTCAACCAGCACGTTTGAGCTTCTGTTTGTGTTCACTGATCAGTGTTTATATTTTAATAAAAGCCTAAATTAAATCTGTTCATCATGTAAAGTGATCGAGTTTTCTTTTCAGAAAATTTGGACTAAACCGCTCAATTCATATGGATTAGTTTTGTGATCTCTTTATAAGCTTTTTGAAGCGACAAAGTGGGATTTGGATAGCTGTCTATGGAGATTTCATTAAAAATATCTTAATTTGTGTTTCGAAGATGAACAAAAGTCTTACGGTTTGGAATGACATGAGGGTGATTGATGACATTTATTTCATTTTTGGGTGAACTAACCCTTTAATGAATTATGTATGATTAACGTCTCGGGTTACTTGTGTAACCCTGGTTCCCTGAATAGGGGAACGAGACGCTACGTCGAAACGACGTGATGGGAACCCTCTGCGTATTGCGTCGTGAAGCACTTCTGTATCCAACCAATGATGAGACGAGACGTCAGAGGCGGGTGACGTCACGGATCAGGAAGCTATAAAGCACACCCAGAACAAAGAACGCTAGCTTCTGGAATATGTCTGAAGTAAGCACTCATAGGTATGCCGGGGGTACGGCAACGTGACGTAGCGTCTCATTCCCCTATTCAGGGAACCAGGGTTACACAAGTAACCCGAGACGTTCCCTTTCATGGGAACTGTCGACGCTACGTCGAAACGACGTGATGAGAACGCTATCCCAACTAGGCCGTACAGCCAAATACATGTCTGTTATCTCGTCGACAGTACCGCTGAACCTGGAGTGGAGTTAAAATCTAGATTGTAAAATCTAATAAAAGTGTGCTGGGATGACCATCCAGCTGCATCACAAATATCCGACATGGGAACTCCTGACACCAGGGCTTTAGAGGCCGCCATACCCCTTGTAGAATGAGCCCGGACCACCAAAGGACATGGTTGTCTGGCTGCTTTGTACGCAAGAGAGATGGCCTCGACCACCCACTTGCTCATCCTCTGCTTAGATGCTGGGCCCCCTTTCTTAGGGGACCCATAACATACAAACAATTGGTCTGTCTTACGCCACAGGGCAGCTCTGTGAACATAAGCATCTAGGGCCCGGACAGGGCAAAGCAGATTAAGTTTTTCCTGATCCGCACTCCTAAATGGAGGAGGACAAAAGGCCTGAAGTACTATAGGACCCGAAGCATTAGTGGGGACCTTGGGCACATAGCCCGGTCTAGTGTGTAGGAATGCCTTCACCATTCCTGGTGCAAATTCCAAACACGATGGCGAAACTGATAACGCCTGCAGGTCTCCAATTCTTTTAAGAGACGAGATTGCCAATAAAAATATGATCTTGAGTGTAAGGAACTTCTCAGAAACTTGTTCTAGTGGTTCGAAAGGTGCCTCAGCTAACCCTTCTAACACTACAGCCAAATCCCAGGCTGGAGTCCTAGTACGTACCACAGGTCTCAGTCTTAAAGTACCACGGAGGAAGCGTATTACTAAGGGGTCTCGACCCACAGAGGAACCCCCTAAAGGAGCATGAAATGCAGAAATAGCTGCAACATAAACCTTTAGTGTTGAGTGAGTTAACCCTTCCGAGAATTTCCCTTGGAGGAACTGGAGCACCCAATTTATAGGTGCGTGGACCGGGTCCGTTCCGTGTTGATTACACCAAGCAACGAACAACTTCCATTTATATAGATATAACTTCCTCGTGGAGGGAGCTTTGGAGTTGAGAATGGTCTCCACAACCTCGGTTGAGAGACCAGAGTCTATGAACCTGGCCCCCTCAGAGGCCAGGCCCACAGTTTCCATAATTCTGGGCGAGGATGGAGTATCGTACCGCCCGCTTGTGACAGGAGATCCTGTCTGAGTGGAAGCTCCATCGGGGAGCCGTCTAATAGAGATATTAGGTTCGCAAACCAAAACCTTGTCGGCCAGTATGGGGCCACCAGTATTAGACTGATCCCTTCCTGGTGGATTTTCTCCAGTACTCCTGGGAGCAGAGCAACCGGGGGAAATGCGTACAGACGTCGCCTCGGCCACGTCTGCACCATGGCGTCCAGCCCTAGAGGTGCTGGGTGCGTTAGAGAGTACCATAGTGGACACTGAGTTGACTCTTTTGAAGCAAATAGATCGACTTCCGCTCGACCATACTTCTGCCATAGGAGCTCCGCCACCTCGGTGTGGAGTCTCCACTCCCCGGGCCTCGGCCCCTGTCTCGACAGGGCGTCTGCCCCCACATTCTGATTCCCCGGGATATATGCCGCTCTGAGCGAGAGGAACTTCTCCTGGGACCACAGGAGGATCTGACGTGCCAAGTGATATAGTTGGCGAGACCGTAGACCCCCCTGGTGGTTGATATAAGCGACCACCGCTGTGTTGTCCGTGCGGACCAGCACGTGATGGTCCCTCAGGTCTGGGAGGAAGTATTTTAATGCAAGAAATACCGCCATCATTTCCAGCCGATTTATGTGCCAGGAACGCTGATGGTCCTCCCAGAGACCCTGAGCCGAGCGACCACTCATGATCGCCCCCCAGCCCGTGAGGGAAGCATCTGTCGTAAGCATTACGCGACGACGAGAAGTCCCCAACACAGGACCTTGGGACAAGAACCAAGGCTTCCTCCACACGGCCAGAGCTCGAAGGCATCGCCGCGAGACTTTGATCATGTGGAGAGGGTTCCTCCTCGGAGAAAACCCCTTGGTCTTGAGCCACCACTGTAAGGTTCTCATGTGCAGCAGGCCAAAAGGTATCACGTTGGACGCAGCTGCCATCAGACCCAACAGTCTCTGATACTGTTTCACAGTGAGTGACTGGCCTATCTTTACCCCATTCACGGCACCGAGAATGGAATTCACACGAGCAGGTGACAGATAAGCCCGCATCGTGGTGGAATCCCAAACTACCCCTAGATAGTTGGTAATTTGACTCGGAACCAATGCACTTTTCTTTGCGTTGAGCCTCAGCCCAAGCTTTTTCATGTGTGACAGAACAACATCTCGATGCTGAGCTGCCAGCTGCTCCGTTTGAGCTAATATCAACCAATCGTCGATGTAATTCAGTACGCGGATGCCCTGGAGTCTCAGTGGAGCCAGAGCTGCATCCACGCACTTCGTGAAAGTGCGGGGTGATAGAGATAGGCCAAATGGAAGAGCCTTGTATTGGTAAGCTTCGCCCCTGAAAGCAAACCTGAGGAACTTCCTGTGAGAAGGATGGATGGATACGTGGAAGTATGCATCCTTCAGATCTATCGCCACAAACCAGTCCTCGGACCTGATCTGTGGGACAATCTGTCTGAGTGTAAGCATTTTGAACTTTCGTTTTTGTACAGAACGATTTAGCACTCGTAAATCGATTATGGGACGCAACCCTCCATCCTTCTTTGGAACGATAAAGTAACGGCTGTAAAACCCTGACAGCTTGCTGGGAGGAGGAACCCTTTCTATAGCTCCTTTTTGCAAAAGCGTCATAACTTCTTGTTCCATAACCAGAGACTGCTCTGGGGTTACCACTGTGGGAAGAACCCTGTTGAACCTGGGCGGTTGAGAACCAAACTGTATTCTGTAACCCTGTTCTATAATAAGCAGCACCCATTTCGAAATATTCGGGAGAAGTTTCCATTCTTCTATAAATTCTACTAAGGGAACCAGTCTCTCGAGACTGGCCTCTGGTGTTTTTTGAGCACTTGGCTCGTTGGTCTGGACCGGCGCCCTGTCGCACACTGGGTGGCAGGGTTGGCAGAACGGCCCCTTGAGGGCACCGAAGAGGCGCTGACACTTGGTGTTTTAATATCAGGACCTCTCCGGAGGGGACTGCCCTCTGAAACCCTGGACGACTGGCGTCAGGATTTCTTCGAGGCTTTCCGAGAGATAATAACGGTCCTCAGATCCGTTCTACCTCTGGAAGGCCTCGCCTGCGTTGACCGCCCCGGTCCCCAAGCTCTCTGCGGGGGAGCACGGGTGGCCACGCTGGCTTTTTGCTGCTCTTTACGAGCAGAGGAGCTGGCTACCGGCCGAGACTGCCCCCGCCCAGCAGTCTCGGGGGGATTAATGCGGCGGGGAAGGAATCTCTGGAAGGCCGCTGACTGTTTACGTGTCTCCTGGAACCTGTCGACGACTGATGACATAGCATCGCCAAACAGGCCCACAGGAGACAGCGGCGCATCCAGGAGGACATTTTTATCTTTATCCTTTATATCAGATAGATTCAGCCACAGATGCCTCTCCGTGGCCACCAGGGCTGCCATAGAGCGGCCGATTGACTTGGCCGTCTCCTTGGTGGCCCGGAGAGCAAGATCTGTGGCTTTACGGATTTCCTGCACCGTTTCAAATGTCGCTTCCCCACTCTCATCGATCTCCCCCAGCAGGTCAGCTTGGTAGGCTTGTAATATTGACATGGTATGTAAACAAGCCGCCGCCTGACCCGCCGCCTGACCCGCCGCCGAATAAGCCTTGCCCACCAGGCCCGATGTTGTCCTTAGGGGCTTAGTGGGCAGTGTCGGGGTCTTGAGGGACGATGCTGACTCAGGCGAGAGATAGCTCGCAAGCGTCTCTTCTACCTGAGGCATCGCCCCATAGCCGTAGTGTTTCAGCCCCATAATATTACTATATGTGGATGTTTGGGGGCTGAAAACACGATATTGGGCTGGACGATTCCACGATCTCGACACCTCGGTGTGGAGATTGTGAAAAAATGGCAGACCGCGACGCTGTGGTAGTGACCTAGCTGGGAGAAAGCGCTCATCGAGTTTACTTTTTGGTCTTGTGTCGCTTTTCTCCGCGGGCCAGTCGATCTTGAGCTTATCGACCGCCCGCGTCACTACCTCCAGCAGCTCCTCATATGCTGGTGACGAGGATGGCGGTTCCTCATCACCAGGTTCGACGCTTAATACATCAACCTCCTCGGAGGAAGATACATTAAGTGCCGGTGCCTCTCTCCGGGGGGAAGAAACCGCAGCGCGTGCTTCCACCGCCAGAGGAGAGACACTGGGTCTGACAGGTAAGGGAAGAGATAAGGCAGAGCCCGTCTCAACCCCCTCCATCAGATCCATTTGTGAACCCCACGAGCGCAGCCTTCGCTGTGCCTCAGCAACAGCGGGACCAGACCCGCGGGGAACACTGGCCGCAGCACTCTCCTCGAAGAGTGCCCGCCGTGATCTCAGGACTCGCATTGTGAGCCGTTCACAGTGGACACAGACAGCTTCCTCGAGAGCTGCCTGTGCGTGTTCGGCTCCCAAGCAGATAACGCACATCTCGTGTGTGTCCCCACCAGAGATGAATCTAGTGCAGGGATGCACACACTTTCTAAAAATCTGCTTCTCCTGAGCTGTGTCTCTTTGTTTCTCCGCCATTGTTGTTCTTACACTCGAAATATATATATATATAGTGATGTGCTTCAACTGAATCTTGTCCTCAGATGAAGATATCAACAACGTGGTAGACAAACAACACCAAATAAGACACACAAGATACAGATAGCGCTTACTGAAGACAACAGAAGCTAGCGTTCTTTGTTCTGGGTGTGCTTTATAGCTTCTTGATCCGTGACGTCACCCGCCTCTGACGTCTCGTCTCATCATTGGTTGGATACAGAAGTGCTTCACGACGCAATACGCAGAGGGTTCCCATCACGTCGTTTCGACGTAGCGTCGACAGTTCCCATGAAAGGGAACTACATTTTTAACAGCATTTAATAGTGCTCAATTATAAATATACTATAGTTCATTGTTTGTTCGTGATGCATTTAGTTAACATAAATTTTTTCATGTTAAAATTTAGAAATTAACATTAATCCAGATTAATGAATTCAGTAGAATATTGTACATTGTTAATTCATGTTAACTTTTGTGTCAACTAATGTTCAAATATTCAACCTTATTGTAAAGTGCTACGTGACACACAAGTAATGCAGGTTTCCTACTTTGATATACTGATCTAAGTTGAACCCACAAGCAGAACAGGTGAGTTGGATTAATGCATTTTTTGAGTTACGCTGATAAAAAGGTTTTGTGGTTCAGTCCCATTCACCCTCCTTCCGGCATGCACTAGAGCATGAATAATTCATATGGTTGCATTGTTTGACCGTTTGCCAAGTTTATTTTGTTGTTGTTATTTTGTCATGTTTAGTAACAGTGCGTTTTTTGTCTCATAATTTTATTAATTATTAATTATTCTAATACATTTTCTTAAAAATATTGATAAAAATGTTTTTCTTGCACCACATAGATTTAGCTAGTGTTCATTTATAATTTGAAATTTCAAAGATTAATAAAATATGTTGTACATGTAGTTATAACATGGTAATAACATGCAAACATTTGCACAATTAAGATATTCAGCAGATACAATATTTTTATTGAAAAATATTAAGTTATATATAAGTTATAAGGTTAAGTTCCACCAGGTCAAAACAGATATAGTTTTAAAATAATTCTGAATGTAAAAGAATAGTCCACACCACAACTATAACTAAAACAGCCCAGAGAAATATCATTCAGATTTTTCCTGATGAATGATAAAAACATTGACAGCCGATCAGAATCCATCCTGCTTTAAAGAGCTTTAGTATTTAAAGCGGCAGATGACATACAGTCAAATCAAAAATTTGGAACCAAAAATTGTTGCTTTCCTACTGCCATCGCACCTCTCAGTGTCTACTGTGTTCAGTGAGTGGCTGAGATGAGCAGCAGCACATTCCGTTGAGTGGACGGCATCTGACAGACGTGAATGAGCGAGCTACACACGAGCACACAGTGTTGCCACAGACCTAAGCTAAAAAAAAAATTAAAATAAAATAAAAAAAAAATATATATATATATACACACAGTGCTCAGCGTAAATGAGTACAGCCCCTTTGAAAAGTAACATTTGAAACAATATCTCAATGAACAGAAAATAATTTCCAAAATGTTGACAAGACTAAGTTTAATATAACATCTGTTTAACTTATAACATGAAAGTAAGGTTAATAATATAACTTAGATTTTTCAGTTTTACTCAAATTAGGGTGATGCAAAAATGAGTACACCCCATAACAAAAACTACTACATCTAGTACTTTGTATGGCCTCAATGATTTTTAATGACAGCACCAAGTCTTCTAGGCATGGAATGAACAAGTTGGCGACAATTTGCAACATCTATTTTTTTCCATTCTTCAAGAATGAGCTCTTTTAGAGACTGGATGCTGGATGGAGAGTGATGCTCAACTTGTCTCTTCAGAATTCCCCATAGGTGTTCGATACTTGCCCATTGAATCACTTTCACCCTGTTCTTCAGAAATCCAACAGTGGCCTTAGATGTGTGTTTAGGATCATTGTCATGTTGGAAAAGTGCACGACGACCAAGGGCATGGAGTGATGGTAGCATCTTCTCTTTCAGTATAGAGCAGTACATCTGTGAATTCATGATGCCATCAATGAAATGCGCTCCCCGACACCAGCAGCACTCACGCAGCCCCACATAAGGACACTGCCACCACCATGTTTCCCTGTAAGCACCATGCATTTTTCTTTGTATTCCTCACCTTTGCGACGCCATACAGTTTTGAAGCCATGAGTTCCAAAAACATTTATCTTGGTCTCATCACTCCAGAGTATAGAGTCCCAATAGTCTTCATCTTTGTCAGCATGGGCCCTGGCAAACTCTAGGCGGGCTTTTTTGTGCCTGGGCTTTAGGAAAGGCTTCTTTCGTGGACGGCACCCATGCATGCCATTCCTCTACAGTGTACGCCGTATTGTGTCACGGGAAATAGTCACTCCAGTTTGGCTTTCTACTTCTTTAGATAACTGCAGTGAACTTGCATGCCGATTTTCTTCAACCACTCTCATCAGAAGACGCTCCTGTCGAGGTGTTAACTTCCGTGGACGACCTGGACGTCTCTGTGAGATGGATGCAGTTCCATCTTTTTAAAATTTTTGTACCACTTTTGCTACAGTATTCTGATTGATAAGTAAAGCTTTGCTGATCTTCTTGTAGCCTTCACCTTTCTGGTGTAAAGAAATTATTTTCTTTCTCAGGTCTTGTGACATTTCTCTTCCATGTGGTGCCATTGCTGACAGTATGAAATGGGAAGGGGTTTTAACACACTTTTATAGTCAACTGTCTGCTGATCACCTGTTGCTCCAGAGACTTTCAGTGGGGTGTACTCATTTTTGCATCACCCTAATTTGAGTAAAACTGAAAATGTTGTTCTCTAAGTTATATTATTAACCTTACTTTCATGTTATAAGTTAAACTAATGTTATATAAAACTTAGTCTTGTCAACATTTTGGAAAATGTTTTTGTGTTCATTGAGAAATTGTTTCAAATGTTACTTTTCAAAGGGGGTGTACTCATTTACACTCTGCACTGTATATATAGGAAATGAGAACAGCTTTATTTGACATTCAGTTATATTATATTGCATTAAAATGCAGTATGTGAGCATGGATTAGGAGAGAAAAGACATTAGGCAGGCAGAATGCAACCGACCTGATGACATTGTGAATATGCTAATTGACGCATGACGTCATCTAGCGACATTTAGCGACTTTTTGGGCAGGCTTTAGTTACTTTCCTTTGAAAATAGTTGGCAACATTGCTTCGATGACAGAACAATCACTAATAATGTCAAAAACTCTCCGTAGTGGTGTTCAGTTCAGTTCGAACCAGAGTCTGAAAATGATGCCTACAGAGCCAGAGAATATATGCTGCATGGAGATAGAACAGGTACAGTTTAGATTAATTGCAGTTATAACTCGTGTTGTCATCTTACTCTTATCCATTGTTAGTACAAGCCTGTTGTACCGGACCCCGTCTGAATGATGGCCAAATGATGAGTTGATAAGTTTTATGAAGTTTATTGGTCATCACACAAAACATGAAGCGTACATTTTCAGTCCAGAAAATCACCATAAGAGCTGGATAAAACACAGTACAAGAAGTGCACATTAAAGTCTTTTATCTAAACTCTCTCTCCCATGTATTATCATCAACATACACAGCGAATTACACAAAAACACTCGTTACAACTAACAGTAAACAAATATATGCAAACCATATGCCTTTTCGGGGGTGCTTAATAAATTGGTGAACTTTACATCCGTAAAACAACTCTGATAGACTGTAATAAAATGCACGCTCTCCCATTCTGCCGTGACCAGTGTCCCAGAGAGGATCACGAACAGTTTGTACTGATCCATCCTTGAGTAATAACAACCAATGTTGCCAACTATTTTCAAAGGAAAGTAGCGTGCAAAAAAAAAAAAAAAGCCTGCCCAAAAAGTCGCTAAATGTCGCTAGATGACATCATGTGTCAATTAGCATATTCGTGACGTCATCACGTTGACTGCATTCTGCCTGCCTAATGTGTTTTCTCTGCTAATCCATGCTCACATACTGTTTTTTAATACAATATAATATAATATAGCCAAATGTCAAATAAAGCTGTTCTCATTTCATATATATATACATATATATATTTATTATTATTTTATTTATTTATTTTTTGTCAGACAACAGAATGAGTATGATATAGTGAATGACTACATTTTTTTATATATGTAAATTATATAAATTCAGAGAGTTCAGAAACTGGATGAACTAAAGCTCTGTGATAGTGAGTAATATAAGTGATAAGCACACGAGAAAAATGGAAATCAAAATGGTCAAATTAAATTCTTTAAATATAAAACAAAGGAGAATCAGAAATAGTGTTTTGTCCATGGCAACACTGTGTGCTTGTGTGTGGTTCGCTCATTCACGTCTGTCAGATGCCATGCACTCAACAGTATGTGCTGCTGATCCTCTCAGCCACTCACTGAACAGAGTAGACGCTGAGAGAGGCGTGACGGCAGCATTTCCCGCAAGACCTTGCGCTCACACTGCTGGTGACATTTGGAAAGTTACTGAGGTTTGTCCAAAAAGTTGCTAGATTTGTCTCTAGGCACCTTTTTGAAAAATAGTCGCTAAAGGGGTCTGAAAAGTCGCTAAGTTGGCAACACTGATAACAACCGTGGTGTCCTCAGTGACTCAGATGGTGGGAGTCCATTGAGCCTCGTATGTTCGTTGGTACATCCAACAACTGAATATTTGTAATGTGTTTTCTTTTGTTTTGTTTTTTTTGGCACAGACATTGTATATCTCTAGCTGATACAGCAAATAAACAGAAATGGGGGACTCTGTGCTTCTCACTCAGGGCGGTATCTATGCTAACAGGGCAGAATGTCACCAGTCATGGGTGGGGTTTCCCTATTTTTACGTAGGAGTAGGGGGAAATCTGGAACAGCATGTTCGGAGAGATTGATAATGATTTATGGGGATTATAAAAAAAAGTATTGGGTGGATGTTTACCATTATAGGCTGGCTGTTTACACTCACTGTGGACACACTTCTATGTTCAAATACCTCATAAAAGTGAATTTTGCATAATAGGTCCCCTTTAAGTCATGGTAGCTTGACATTTAAAGTTCAGTCAAGTCTTTTACTTACAAAAATTAAGTGAATGTATTCAACTAAAAAAACTATGCAAACTGTTTTTAGGTTCTGCAAACCTCTCATGTTTTGCAATGTAATAAATATTCAGTTCATTACACACTGATCTGCTGTGAGATGTGCAAGTGTTCAGGGTGTATGTGCACATGCTGTTCTTGACGCAATTGTTTATCTAAGCATGTGAATGCTTCAGTGTGACATATTTGTGTGCGGGACGGTGTGTTGACTCAATCAACACAGCTTCTGATTGTGTTGGGCTGTGTAAAGAGGCCTCACCAAGTGGAAAATCATGGATGCTCAAGAGCTCTCCACACAAAAGCAGACAAAACACAACCCTAAGAGTGCCTTATAGCGCCGTGCAGGTCACATGTGACATCAGCCCACTAACAGTGCTTCCACATAACCTCTTTTCCCTCCTCGCAGTGGGATAAAACAATCATAACCAATAAGAAATGCAAGTGTGTCCTTAATGGCTAAAGGCTCTTAAGGATTCAGGCATTTCCAGATGGGACTCAGCAGAGGACTGTCTGCTGTGGTCTGTTGATGGTGTTTGACAAAGTCAAATGTGTTGCTTCATGTGTGTAAATATCGGAGATTTCAGCGAGACAATGGTAAGCCAATTACGGCAAACAAACTCCTGAGGCTGAGATGTAACGTAGGAACGCATAATGAGTCCACTAAAAAGCCATTTCTCTTGAAAATGGAATGACTCTTGTGAAACTGCTTCAGTTCAAGGATGAAAAGCCTTCCATTAATAGAGACAGATGGGAAATCTAAGGATGCTAGTCTGAGAAATACTGGTGGAGTGTTTGAAATTAGAGATACAGATCTAAAAAACTTAAGAAAGTAAATGGATTTCCATCCATTTTCATTTAATTGGCAAATATAAAAACAAACAAATCCAGTAACAAACACGTCACATGCGCTGGTTTACAGAAAGTTCATGCGAGGTTTGATGGGATATGAATATTTATGATGATGATTATTAATATTATTATAAAAGATGCTCTTTAAAAAATATATATTTATGGTATTAAAACAGCTGTTGTTGCCAGACTTCTACCATAAAAAATACAATAGCAACATTTTAGGTTTTACGGACTTAACTTAAATTTACAGTTAACTAAAAAAAATGTATTTATTAACTGATCAATAACTGTTAAAATACCAACCCAATGAAGTACTAATATCTGTCATAAAACCTTAATGGACATTACTGATAAGAAAAAAACAAAGAAGAATCATTTCAATGAAAAACCACCAAATGTGGCCTGTCACACAGGGAATTCTGGGAATGGTGATTTACGTTTTTTCTGTGTAAATTTATAGGTGACTTGTTCTTTTTCACTTCCAAAAATGGTAAATTTAACAGTATTTTGCTGTAAAACTACATGAAATGTCCATTAGATTTATTAGTTACCATTAGCCAATTAACAGGTTTTTATCATAGCATTTTTACAGTCTTTTGCCATTAAAATTACAATAATTTTATACAGCGTGCCGAAACATCTTTCCATGTGATTTTCTCACTGTGGATTTGTGCATCCACAATATTTTTGCATTTTGCAACAGATGGTGGAAAAGAAGAGAGCGATGAAGAAAGGCGAGCCAGAGAAAGAGGGCGGGGGAGGGATTCGGGCACACCGAGGTCTCCTATGCCCCAGCCCCAAAAAGGAAACATGGGAGAAACATATGTAATTTTCACCACAGGGTCCTGGGTAATTGAGTCATTTAAAATACAGATACATAGATGAATAAAAGCTAAGGGGGAAGGTAATAAGACAGAAGAGTACCCTCCGGAGATCCAATTGACGATTTCTTACAAGAACGGAAACTGTTTTCTTTCTTTTCTTCCACAGAGCTTTTATGTGTTGTCATTTCAGCCGGATACCTACCTCAAGTAATTTTGTTTTCATTTGGCTTCTTTTGTAATGCTTTCCTTTAGTAAGAATGAAGGCAATTTGTCTCCGATGGCCTCTTGCCTTTTGAAGACAGATTTCACTTAGTGAATGCAAGTGAGATGTGGGTTTTTGTTCTGAAAGGAAATATTGCTTTTGGGACGTTTCTCTCCTCAGGAAGATTTGATAATTTACCAAATGACTCTGTAGCACAGCATTGCCATTGTTGAGTTTATCTTTGAATGGTGCTTCTTGATTCTGATGTCTTGCAGTTATTTGACTCTCTTCTGAGGTTTACAAAACTCACTTCTAATTCTCATTTAAAGCAATTTAAGTTATTTGAGAATCCTGTTGTTAAAAGGGTTCATTTTCACTTTGAAGAGGTCACTCTCACAGACCAGTGAGTGTTGCCACTTTAGGCCGACAATATGAAGATGTTGCTGAAGTTGCTTGCGTGTTTCATTTAACTTACAGCATAGTATTTTGTTTTTAAATTTACCTGTTCAGTGTGATGGCTAAATGGAACTTCATCTAGGGTGTCAGGGACATTAAAGGATTAGTTCACTTTAAAATGAAAATTACCCCAAGATTTATTCACCCTCAAGCCATCCTAGGTGTATATGACTTTCTTCTTTCTGATGAACACAATCAGTGTTATATTAATAAATATCCTGACGCATCCAAGCTTTGCTTTTGCTTGGAACGTTGCGTCAGTTACGCTTTTTTCGTAAGGCGTAGGACATAGTGTAAGCGTTTTTGAACTGCGAGAGGCATTAAACTTTCTTCGTAAGTTAAATACGGAAGGCAGTCTGGTGGAAGCTAAATATTTTACTTTATAACTTGTTAAATATGGATATTTTTTTACACAAACACAGAAGGCGGCCTCATTTTCGGCTTTTGGCCTAAAAAAAAGTCATCCCTTCAACACTTTATTATACACTGTGTTCCAAAAAGTCATTTTTTTCAGTTTTTTTCTAAACAGTCAGTATGATTAAGGATTCTTTTATCCTCAACAATTATATTGCAATATGGATGTTATTACATGTGAAAGAACTGATAATGACAACAGCTTTATTGTTATTTTGACATAAATCTGTCATGTGTGTTGCATGGACAGATCATTTTTTTAAAAACTGAACACAATTTAAAAGAAAAAAAACTATTTACAGTTCATGTTACATATAAATATATCAGCCCTTCTTTGAGATGGTTTTAACTCTGATCCATTGAACTTTCTGCCTGTATTTAATTTGAGGATGCCAGTATTGCCTCCCCGAGCTGCTGTTTTGAGATATACTGCCGCCCACCCTCATAGATCTTCCTTTTATGGATGCTCCACAGGTTCTCAATAGGATTGAGGTCAGGGGATGATGGTGGCCACATCATGATTTTTTCTCCTTTTAACCGTGGAGTCAATGGTGAATTTTGCAGCATGGGATGGTACATTGTCCTGCATGAAAATAATTTTCTTTCAGAAGACATGGTTCTTCTTTTTATACCATGGCAGAAAATGGTCGGTTAGGAACTCCACATATCTCGGAGAGGTCATTTTGATACCCTCTTGCATAGGGGTGGCTTTTTTATTGCTGCCCTTTTAATAGCATTAATTTGTCTGACAGAAATGTTTCTTAATAAGATTTATCTGTCCTAATTCTTCTGTGCTGTGAATCACTCACAGATCTTCCGACAGTTTGATCATTTCTATCATTTTTAGCGAAATATCAGTTTTCATGCCTTTTGCAAGACATTGTACTATTTCAGGCTTTTCATCTTCAGAAAGATCTTTCTTCCTCACCATATGAGAACTGTGACTGCTTAAATTGAAATTTTCAACAAAAAAAATGAAAATTCTGTCATCATTTTCTCACACAGGGTTGTTCCAACCCTGGAAAGAATTGTTTTCTTCTGCTGAACACAATAAAAGATATTTTGAAGAACATGGGTAACCAAACAGTTGATGGGCCCCATTTACTTACATACTATTTGGGTGAACTATCCATTTAATAATGTGGAACAACCCTTTTTTTCACTTCCATATTAATTTGGTGTATAAAGATACTATATTAAAGCTGCAAGCAGCGATGAAAGGGCCCCTCACACCCGGGACCACCTCCACCTGGTGGCCTTAGGAAAGCAGTGAATAGTGGACGACATGCATGTAAGCAAGTAAATACAGGAGATATATGGCAAAGTCATTTTGAACAGGTGGTGCTTTGACTATTACTGAATATTGCAATGTAGATGTCTTCAGGCTAAGACCAGTGTTGGGGGTAACGCATTACAAGTAACTTGAGTTACGTAATCAGATAACTTTTTCAAGTAACTAACGCATTACTTTTTCAATTTACAACAAAATATCTAAGTTACTTTTTCAAATTTTATTGACTGACAGCTCTCCTGTCCCCATATTGAGAGGAAAAAAGGGCAGAGGGTGTTGTGTGTGCTGTGAACATTATGGTTATTGTAGTTTTAGACTAAATGTGAACATGCATTTACTCATCTGACTTGCACGAAAACATTCATTATTCCTCAAAATGAAAAAAAAACAGTGAAATGCAATCTCAGAATTTTTGCAAACCTGTAATAATAAACTATATTAAATTACACAAATATACTTTATGTATTTAATCTCAATTATTAACCAATGTCTTTGCTGCTGACCTTCAAAATACCTAATTCAACCATACTAATAAGCAAAAAATACTTTAGATTAGATTTAGAAATAAGAACTAGAAGTTCCTTCTTCTGTATCCTATTCTTCTTTAATCCAGAATGGCAGCACAGCTGAAAGGTTTGTTTGAGCTGCGCCCTCTACTGTACAGGTGTAAATATGCATTTCCTTCAGCCTGAGGCTTATTCATTTCACTTTTGGTGTGAAATGACTTTTTTGTTGTTATTAAAAAACAAACAAGCAAGCCCAGCCCCGGTGAGAAAAGTAATGCAAAAGTAATGTAACGCATTACTTTTCATAAAAAGTAACGAAGTAACGCAATTAGTTACTTTTTTAGGGAATAATGCAATATTGTAATGCATTACTTTTAAAAGTAACTTTCCCCAACACTGGCTAAGACTATATCAAACGTGAAGTTTGGAGCAAATCGGACATTGTATGCCTGAGTTACAACAACTTCCTGTTTCGTAGCATTAATCGCACACTTTAGCACTTAGCCAAGTGTTGCATAATGGTCACTGTGATTTTGCTAAGTAAGACATGTTCCTGGATCAACATCTTTGTTGATCCTGGAACAACATTCCAATCAACCAATCAGATTTGAGGGACAAGTTTAAGCTTGCAACCAGGGTTAGGTGCTTCTACATCAATGTTATTCACCTATCTTTCTCCTCTGATTTTAGGGATAAGTTATGGGTAGGATTAGGTTTAGGGGTAGGAATAGGGTTAAGAATAAATTTTCAGACTGGAATGTTGTTCCAGGATCAACAAAATATGTTGATCCAGGAACATGTCTTACTTGGCAAAATCACGGTGACCGTGCATAATTTAACGTGTTTCTAGCATGTTTGGTACTTCATGGCATATTTAAATGTGTGTCTGGGAGTGAATTACAGTGTAAAGCATGCCATTTCCTGTTGCCAACATTTGGCGCTATGACTAACTGAATATTGACATATATATATCTTTAGGCCAGGACTCTAATCAAACATGTGAAGTTTTTGCATCCAGGGACTTTTTTGTAGGTATTGGGCTGTTACATGTGTCTACCAAATTTCATACCTGTATGTGAAACGTAGCGTGAAGGGCGTTTAATTGAAATTTTGTAGGTGCAGCTATCGAGCCATTTTGCCACACCTGATTCTGAAACCCAAATCAGATGTACATTTTCACCACTTCTGATGCGTGTGCACAGTTTCATGGGTTTTCGAGCATGTTTAGGCCCTCAAAAATGCGATTCATTTCGGAGAAGAAAAATAATTGACCGAGCAATTACAATAGGGTCCTCACACCACCGGTGCTTGGGCCCTAATTACACATTGTAATAGACATTAAAATCGAGATTAGATATCATATTTAATAACATCACGATGTCATATCAACAATATAATATTCAGGGCCATTATCAGGGAGGAAAATATAAGAATTTCTTTTATGATATAGTTTAGTCATTCATTGGGCCCAGGGGAGATGAGGCACACCTATAAATTTTATCTCGGGGCTTGTGAATTTTAGCCATGAGCCTGATAATGACATGACTTACCTACTTGTCTGACGTTGTAATTAGCAGAACAGCCCAACCGTGAAAACGTAGACCATCATTTTCACCAGTAAGTGAAATCGCTCTTGGGCAGCTGTGACATCAGAGGGAGAAAGCAGGGAGTGGCTGAATTTTTTTTTTTTTTGCTTGTAGGCCTATACTCTATATCAATTGATGAAGTATGCCATGACACTTGTTTGTTTTCTGTGTAATTAATTTGTTTTCTTTAATTAGTCCACTAGATGTGTCCTTGAGGGGAGGTGCCACAGCCTGTAAAAGTGTGTTAATAGTGTTAGTAATTAGGATAGCATACTGCATACTGATGATAATGATGATGATAATGATGATGTACTTTATTGTCAGACAAAGTCTGACTTGTTTTGCTTGTTTTGTAGATTTTTTTTTAAGTGAACCACTATTAGCACAAAAAAAATGTGTCACCATATGTAACTTTTTTGCCATTGACTAGGTTTGGGAACTGAGAACATAAATAAATAAATAAATACTGAAACTGAATGTTAACTATTTGCAGTTTGTGCATGTGCATTCTCACTCAGAATACCATGCAAAAATACTTTCTTTTTTTTCAGAAGAGAGAAATATGTCAAATCTGCGGTCACTCCCTGCTGTATTAGAGCAGCGTTAACCAGTTTTCTGTCATTTAATGCCAAGGTAATAAAACAACATATAACAAAGTATAGTGTTATAATTGTACATGCGTTAAAAAAAATAAAGACTCTATTTACAGTACAATGTTTTAACTGTGGAAATGTGTTGTTGGTCAGTGAAAAGGGTCCATCAGTGGTGCAGCAATTTTTTTTAATTTTATGAGACAGTTGATTTTAGTAAATGAAAAACATATTACTCTTATGAGCTGGTTCTTTTTAGTTAATCAAAAACAAACAGCCAACCCCTGTAGTCCGATTCCCAAAAGAATGACTCGAATGAGTCAGTTCTTTTTAGTAAATCAAACACACAACTTATAGTATGACAGAAATGAGTAGTTACTGCATATGGCAGCAGCATGTAGCTAACAATATGCACTTTGCCAGTAGTGTTTTCTAAATTTTGATGAGTAAAATATGTTGACAGTTATTGTTTTACATTTATGCCACCTCTAAAAAGAATTTGAAAAGTCATTACAAGAAAATTAAATATTATTGTCTCTATTATTTGGCAAATGGAACTGATCAATTCTTTATCCCATCACTACCTCTAACCACTGGTGCACCCTAACAGTCACATTCTGTTAACTACTGCATCTCACTCTCACTTTGTAGATAAGTCATCACCATGCAAGAGAAGGTAATGCGATATTCCCCTCACCCTAACATTCGCACACACACACATGCCACTACAGTAAGAATGCATCTCTTATCTGTCTTATCGCCCCAATCAGTGCCATCTGGACCTACAGGCCAGGTGTGTGACCAGGGCAGGTCTTGGGTCACCTCTGTCACTCAGAGGGGTCAGAGGAGGAGATGCATTGAGCTCATTCACTTTGGTTCTAGGGGTTGGATTTCGGGCCGTTAAGGTGCAAGTCAGGCTTCCTCCATGAGGATCACCTATCAGACGCGCTGAGAAGGGTATTGTGTAGGTGAAAGTGAATTCCCTCCTCCAAAAATAGAAATTATAACGTAATGAGTTACTTGTTGCTGTGCGTTCTTAATTGGACATTCAAACCAGAGTAAATTTCAGGTTTTTTTCAACTCAGAATTGTCCATGGATTTTTAATCTGTAATATATGATGTATCATTTGAGATCCTGTTGCAGTTAAGTAAGCATAGCATAGCAGCAAGCATATTTCATATCTCAAATGATACATCAAAGCTTTGAATAATTAGAAAGATTTATATTCATTATAAAGATGGTCATGGCGTTGTAAGATTTTAATAATTTATTTGACTTTTCAAAGTTTAGAAATTACACTTAAAATTAGGCTTTGTCAAATAAGCAACACTGTGAATTCAGGTTCTTCAAAGAAAAAAAAACTGTTGTTGAGAAGGTGAATTAAAATAATGTTTGTTGTTTTCACTTATTTTAGAGCCTGTTTTGTTATTTTAAACCATTTTATGTCATCTTGAGGCCCCCTGACTAAGAACCACTTTTGTACTGTATTTTCTTATGTAAGTTTTGAGAAAATTCATTATATGACTTTGAAACAATCTTTTAGTATCTATTAGTTGATATTTTAGCTCAACATTTTTAAAAGGGTGGCCGTAACATTTAGCTGAACCCATAGAGGCATCTTTTGCAGGTCATATATGTTGATAAATGTCACAAGCTGTTGAAGCTGTGATTTTAAAAAGGAAAGGGCTGCCACGTTAGCTAGAGTAATGACTCACCTGGAGGGTTTGAATGCTGGCATTCTCTGGCTAATTAAACCTTTACGACATTGATATGGACAGGTGGAAAGCAGTGTTTTCAGCTTCTCAGGGATGTCAGGGAATTATGCTTTCTTTGAATATGACTCATTAAGCATGACAATATACAGCTTTTCAACAATGAATGCAGGTATTTGCAGGTTTTGAAGTTTGAATGATTTAAAATACTCCACTTATTTATTAAATTCATTCATTTCATTTATGAAATTCCTGCAAATTCACACATCTTCTGCCTTGCCTCAAATTATCTGCACACAAAAATATAATGAGTAAAGCATGAAATGGAAGTATGCCCTGCTTAAAAAAAGCCCTCCACTGGAGTACTCATAAATCCCTGGTATTTTTGACTTAACAGTGTTTTAAATTTATTTAAATCCACTCATAAAAAAACATTTTACGCAATGTGTGTTCGGCGCTCAAAGACAAAGACAAAAAAAAAATTAAAAAGTGACAGTTGGTATGCAGAAATTTTTATTTGTCGGGCCATCCATTAAGTCTCAGCCATGCTGGAGTCCTTTCAGCAAAAATGCAAAAAGGACCTTGAAATGGCAAACAGTTGGAGAATAGAGCGTCTGGCTAACATGGGAGTTTGCCAACTCTCTGACCCTCTCACCGCTTGTCCTGTTGAGAGAAACAGAGAAAGAGATCTTAACCATCCTAAGAGAAATGGAAAGAGGCTTAAGTTAGCCCGTGAGTGACGTACACTATTGTGCGATATGATGGCACTGTCCACTGGCACTGATCTTTTCATCTATGATCCCCAGGCCCTGAGTTATTTCCTATTGTAGGTAAATAGACTCCATGGGAGAGAGGGGGAAACAAGGAACCATGCCATAATGTCTCTGAAGGTTCAGTGAAGTAGCCACTGGATTAAGTTCAGACTAAGCTCAGTTTGAGGACAAAAATGTCTGTGATGAGGGAAACACGGCAGGCTTCAAAGGCGAGATTATACACAGACAAAATCCTGCAATACGGAGGGTCTACTGTAGACATTCCTGAACAGCGAGTGTCTTCGCACAAAGCTCTTATTTACATATTTTTGTAAGCTTTGTTCAAATGTATTCTCTCACATATACTGTAAAAATTATTTTTTGAAGTTGTAAATATAACAAGGATTATTGGAGTACGTTTTGTGATGTCATTTAAGTATTTAATTCAGTGCGTTATTGTGATACTTTGTAATTATTTTTGAAATTGACAAGAAATTTCTGAGTGAAAATTGTTTCTACTCTACTTTTTTTGTGTGTGTAATCAGCATACACTGAGAAAAAAATGTGACAGTGTACAATTCACTAACAATGAACAGTACTACAGTACTGTGCAAAATTGTTAGGCCACCATTAGACGTTGTTTTAGCAATGGTATAATGACCATATACAGGTCCTTCTCAAAAAATTAGCATATTGTGATAAAGTTCATTATTTTCCATAATGTAATGATAAAAATTAAACTTTCATATATTTTAGATTCATTGCACACCAACTGAAATATTTCAGGTCTTTTATTGTTTTAATACTGATGATTTTGGCATACAGCTCATGAAAACCCAAAATTCCTATCTCAAAAAATTAGCATATCATGAAAAGGTTCTCTAAACGAGCTATTAACCTAATCATCTGAATCAACTAATTAACTCTAAACACCTGCAAAAGATTCCTGAGGCTTTTAAAAACTCCCAGCCTGGTTCATTACTCAAAACCGCAATCATGGGTAAGACTGCCGACCTGACTGCTGTCCAGAAGGCCATCATTGACACCCTCAAGCGAGAGGGTAAGACACAGAAAGAAATTTCTGAACGAATAGGCTGTTCCCAGAGTGCTGTATCAAGGCACCTCAGTGGGAAGTCTGTGGGAAGGAAAAAGTGTGGCAAAAAACGCTGCACAACGAGAAGAGGTGACCGGACCCTGAGGAAGATTGTGGAGAAGGACCGATTCCAGACCTTGGGGGACCTGCGGAAGCAGTGGACTGAGTCTGGAGTAGAAACATCCAGAGCCACCGTGCACAGGCGTGTGCAGGAAATGGGCTACAGGTGCCGCATTCCCCAGGTCAAGCCACTTTTGAACCAGAAACAGCGGCAGAAGCGCCTGACCTGGGCTACAGAGAAGCAGCACTGGACTGTTGCTCAGTGGTCCAAAGTCATTCGGAAATCAAGGTGCCAGAGTCTGGAGGAAGACTGGGGAGAAGGAAATGCCAAAATGCCTGAAGTCCAGTGTCAAGTTCCCACAGTCAGTGATGGTCTGGGGTGCCATGTCAGCTGCTGGTGTTGGTCCACTGTGTTTTATCAAGGGCAGGGTCAATGCAGCTAGCTATCAGGAGATTTTGGAGCACTTCATGCTTCCATCTGCTGAAAAGCTTTATGGAGATGAAGATTTCGTTTTTCAGCACGACCTGGCACCTGCTCACAGTGCCAAAACCACTGGTAAATGGTTTACTGACCATGGTATTACTGTGCTCAATTGGCCTGCCAACTCTCCTGACCTGAACCCCATAGAGAATCTGTGGGATATTGTGAAGAGAAAGTTGAGAGACGCAAGACCCAACACTCTGGATGAGCTTAAGGCCGCTATCGAAGCATCCTGGGCCTCCATAACACCTCAGCAGTGCCACAGGCTGATTGCCTCCATGCCACGCCGCATTGAAGCAGTCATTTCTGCAAAAGGATTCCCGACCAAGTATTGAGTGCATAACTGAACATAATTATTTGAAGGTTGACTTTTTTTGTATTAAAAACACTTTTCTTTTATTGGTCGGATGAAATATGCTAATTTTTTGAGATAGGAATTTTGGGTTTTCATGAGCTGTATGCCAAAATCATCAGTATTAAAACAATAAAAGACCTGAAATATTTCAGTTGGTGTGCAATGAATCTAAAATATATGAAAGTTTAATTTTTATCATTACATTATGGAAAATAATGAACTTTATCACAATATGCTAATTTTTTGAGAAGGACCTGTATAATTATTTCTCAGTCTCTTTATTAGAATATAACCAAAAAATACAAAAATTTTGTATGCAGTATTAAAAAACAAATAATCAGAAAAAAAAATACTTCTGTAGGCTAAAGTGGCAAGTATTTAGTGATCTCCCCTTACACTTGAGCAATTGCAAGAACCTGGCTCTCTTAAACCTAAATGGAATGGAAAAGGGCTGAAATGCCAAGAAAACCTTAAAAATCTGATGACAGGTTTCTCAGATTTTCTTCTTTGAGAAACTGGAAGAAGTCCAGGAGGTAACACTAAATACTGATTTTTGCTTAAAGAAGCCATTTTGTTCTGATTTTTTATTTTTTATTTTTTTTTTACATTTTGTGTACATATGTCCTGTATTTTCTGTTTGTATCGTAATAAAGACCAAGAAATAAATATGGATGGTCATTAAAACTTTGTTAAAACAACAAAGCTGGTGGTGGCCTAAGACTTTTGCACAGTACTGTATATGGGCCAGAATACTCAGTATGGCACCATAGATTTCACAAACATGTTTTTTTGTTTTGTTTTGTTTTTACAAAATGAGATGAATTTCAAAGGTAATCATCCAAACATTCTTTCTGACCAATTCTTTTAATATGTTTTATAATAAGATAACATTTTATTTAACCAATTCAATTAATCCATGTTGAGGCTTAATAACAAGCATGGATTTTTTTTACACTACTCAGAGGTGCCTTGCCAATTCCTTCATGGGATAACTATGATTGTTTTTCTGACACCTGGAAGCATTTTAATTCAATTTTAGGCTGAAGAATTCTGTCAACGCTTCCATCCACAATTTGGCACATTGCATCTTTGGCACGTTTAGTCATTTATTGTTCAGTCAGTAATTTCATTATGCACAAAGATTCATTACCCACTGCTGAGTATGAAAGACGAGAAGGGCTAAGATATTATCAGCTAGCTTCTCAGTCTATGAGTATTAAGGTGCTGGAGGGTCTATCGAGTATTCTGAACCCACTGCTGCACCAAGCGCCCAACTGAGAGTCTGTTATAGAAAATATTGACATAGCCATTTCATTCCATTTTCATCAGATCTGTCCTGGATCATTACACTTTCATTTTGGTGTTTTAGCCCGACAGCTACGGAATTTGTTTTTGTATTAAGTTTTTAAGAAAGATAAGAAAGTAGATTAACTTACAATATTGTCCAATCATTTTCTCAATCTGTGTCTCTCATCATCTTTTTTTTCTCATTCTTCCCTCACAGTGGGTAACCAGCTTGACTAGACAGTACAAGCGAAACCTACTTAATTTACCCAATGTATTGACAAGATGATATCGATAAGAGTTGTCTTATATATTCCTATCACACTTCAGAACACAAACCAGAGAATCTCACTGTTCAACCTTCTCCGCATGATGCCTAAATGATTCTGACCTGACTTGATGTTTCACCATTGTTTATAATTACTCTCTAAATTGTTTTCATGATAATATTTGTTGTACTGTATTGCTCTTTACTATGAGGTCAGGGTCTTCCTTTTACAGTATAAGTAACATTTTAAAACATTGACTTTTCTAGCATAAAGCTTGAGATGATTGAATAGGATTTATGATGTTAATTCTTCCCGTAGAGCTTCAATATTTTCCCAGTTCATCTCTTAGAAAGGAAGTCATTTTAAGTTTCATAATGAGGACTATACACCTGGGTGGCCAGTGTGTGTGTGTGTGTGTGTGTGTGTGTGTGTTTCTTTGTCTCTTTTGCTCTCTCCTACTCTTTTTCTCTCTCTCTCTGACTTTCATTCTCTTTCTCTCCGCTCATGTATATATGGCTTTTAAAAGTACCATTTGCTCCCTACGTAAAGTGCTTAATGAAGGGGATAATGCATGTAAAGTAATGTGACATTAATTGTTTGAGGTTGATAATAACAGCCCTCAATCATCTGGAAGATTGCTTCAGGCTTTAAATGAAAGCCGTTTTCAAGGCAATGGACTCGAATGAGTGAATGACAGAGTCAAATTAGCTGATTTGCCATTCACGTACACTCTATTGCCTGCTATTTAAAAGTCATTGACCATTTAGGGACGGGCCGTTGGTCGCAGTGAGTGTGCAATGAGCGGTGGTGGCCGTGTTTGTGTTGGAGGGCAGGGATGGATGGATGGGCAGCAGCTCTAACTATGATAGTTAAGAAAAAAAGGCGAGCAATAGAAATGTCAAGTGCCTTCTGTGTGGAAGTGAATGGGACAAATAGACCTGGTTTTAGAGGGCCCCATACTTGCATTAACATAAGAAACAGGCCAATATGGCTGGAAGTCAGCCGGTCTGGGTGCTGTCAGCGGATCTTTTTGCGGAGGTGATTAATGTCTTTACGATACCTCACACAGTCAGCGCCATGCTGGACCCGCCCTGTCAGACTGCCATGCCACTTGGGTGCTCTAGTTTCGCACGAGAGATCCTGCAAAGTCCTCAAAGTAGAGTCAAGTGTATAGAGCACTTTCAAAACATTCAGTTCCTGTAAATAATTTTCCTTGTTGTCATGAGAAATGCATAATGAAAACCTTGATTAAGCTTTCTTTTGTTCCTGTAACTCAACCTGGGAATCGAACACACCATGGTTGTGGGTTCGATTCCCAGGGAAGTCATGAACTGCTAAAATGCACTTTTGCATAAAAGCGTCTGCCAATCCTCAAAACGGATTGCTTTCGCATATAGCCGAATCCTCGTGAACGGACCAATTTTGCGACTTAGCCATTTGACATTCCTTTACGCAGCTGTCCGCCCAGCCTCCCTTCTCTTGTGGCACCCCTAACCTGCTTCATTGAGAGTCTCTTATTATGTCCTCTTGCCAAGGCCCACTCTATGAATTGAATAGTCGGTGTCTTTATTTCTCTCATTCTCTGACTGTAGACCTCATAATGGCTTCATTAATGCAGAAGTTGCATTTGGTTGACAATGGGTTAATGGCCCGAGGGTAGTCTATTGGCACTGGGAGAAGGCCAACAGGAGGAGGAGGCTTTTTTTACTGCCTTTTCAGAGTAAGTTCACCCTGGGTCAACTGTGTGTCACCCAAAAGTGAACAAACATGTAATTGATGTTCGGACATCTCTGGCTGACTCTTTTTAAGCCTGGCCCGTTGAAGAGGGTGCTGTCTGGTCTTTGAGGGACTTTTTGCAGAAAGGGGAAACCGATTCATGAATACACACAATCTGCCAAGCTAAAAAAGGGGTGTGGGGGGGGCACTCCTGGATTTTTCCCTTTATAACCCCTGCTGAATTGGTTCTGTTTTGCTTGTTGTTGAAATGCAACCCCCGCACATAGGTCGTGATGGGGGTGGTATACGCTGCTGGTGTTCCTGAAATGCTCTTTCTCCTCCAGGCTGGGACCACTGTCTGTTTTTGTCTCTGATTTTCATGGATGTTAGTGGAAAATGTCGAGAGGAGTCACAGGCCTTTTATCAGGCCGTGTTGGAACAGGAGCACTCAACGCTCTTTTTATTTTCACCTTTGCATAACAACCGGCAGCAATTTGTAGAATGAAGCAATACATGCCAATGAATGCCAAGAGGATGCCCTGGTGACATTTTTTTAGAATGAACATTGGTAAATATTTTTGCCGTTAAGGTTCAAAGTTATGTTCCAAATTAATTTTGATTAGGAAATTACCATTTTTCTTTAAACATTATAAAAAAAAAGACTTAAAGCTGAAGTATGTCATTTTTCAAACGGAATTGTGAAAAATAAGGATTATTTCAAACAGGTTTCCCGAACACTCCTCTGTGCATTTACAGCAAATACGTAGCTCACTGCTTGAAAACTACTGTACGATGTTCAGAGAAACTAACCCGCTAGTCATGACTATCCAAACATTAACATTAGTTTGTCAGTGTAGTGTGATTGCATTGCGCATATCCCTATGAACTGATAATATAGTTTTGTTAATATAGTTTATAGTGTGAAGGCACTGAGTTCTATAAAGTGTGTTGCATAATCCAGCGTTTTTCTCTGGGTAAAATAATTAAATACCTTCTCAAACAAAATGAAACCTGTACAAAATATAGCAGGCTTGACAATACGGACTGCCCGGTGCCAGCGTGAATGACGCTCGGGACAACTGACGGAACTCTCACTGTCCCGATCGGGCCAGTGCTGCATTGTCACAAAACTTTATCTTTTGTACGTTTTTTTAAGCCTTGCCCATTTAAATATTCAAGCGCAAAAAGATGCGAAAGAGAACTCAATTTGGTACTCAACTTCTGTGTGAGAAGTTTTGTGTGCGCAAACATCCAAAGCACGCACCCAGAAAGCCATGTCTCAGACAGTGCTTATACTGAATAGAGGATTCTTTCGCTTCTTCTTGCGCTTTAACGGACAAAATTATATCAAAATGGCCATCTTGGCGAGTATCCTGTTCAACACAGTTGGTTATGGTTTAAGTGAACGTGAACAGTTGAGACAAAAAAATTGCTCACTGCTCTTGAATAAAACTGTAATCCCTGAAGTTGATTTAACTCAAATTAATTAAATAAACTAAACATAAACTTTTTAATTTTCTCTTCATTACACAATTGTTTTGGGTTTTGTGCATGATTTGCATGAATTCTCTCATTCTACTGGAATGTTTTAGTTCAATCAACTTAACTGTGCTAATTCAAGTCTGTTGTCAATGGCAACGAACGGGAATGCAAAACAAGGAAGAATTTCATTGGGCAGTTTGAAATGACGCCAAGCTGGAATGTAGCGCGTGTTTCTGTCAACGTTTGCTGGTAAGTTGAATAGGGTGACCATATGTGCCATTTTCCAAGGACGCGTCCTGTCCAGGATTTCTAAGTTGCATAAAATGTCCCAGTTTTGGTTTTGTTTTCATATTTGCGGAAGGTAACGACTGAAAAATAATTTGACTAATAGCATGTTTTATACATAATCAACCAATCGTGGCTTGCGAGAAGGCTGGATCTACAGAGAACGGTCAAAGCATTGCAAATACGATAACATTTTAATGCATTGCATGAAGACTGTCAATAAGAACAGTGACTTGCACAGACCTCTGTGTAGAAATCACGCTCCTAAATCGCGTTCCGGGGGCACATTGATATGACCACTTTCACAATTAAAGAGGCAAGGGCTCAAGCCATTTTAGGCAATTTAGAAATCCTGGACAGGACGCGTCCTGGGAAAATGGCACATATGGTCACCCTAAAGTTGAAGAACTTTTAGTTTTTACTCTGAAACAAGCACTTATTAATTAGTTTCAGAATGTAAAAATGGAGATGCATATCAATATTGTCTTTGTTTGTGGTTCGTTGTATCTATGTTACGTGCACCTTTGTATTCCTGGCCTTTTGTTTTTGTGGACTGTTTACGTGGAGTTTGACCCTTGCCTGTTTTTTGGATTTACGACCTTGGATTTCCCTATGATAAAGCTGTGCTTGGATCCTAACATCTTGTCTCTGTGTGCTAACGTGACAGAACGAACCACCAATGAAAGGATCCAGCAGTGAGAGGGTCCGGTCCCCGACCAACACACGGGGAGCTCGGAGCAATCCCCAGGATTTGGCGGCGCTTCGGCAGGGGGGTATGAAGATGCAGGCATTTATCCAGAGGTTCTGGTCACGGGCGGAGAAGTTTAGCCTCCCTGATGCGGTCCTCAAGAACACATGTAATAACTGTTTGAATGACCCTCTACCGCAGTAGGAGATGGAGCTGGTGGGGAAGTTACATTTTTGGAACTTCGCCAAGTACCTGTATCTGCGTAAGAATAAGCCAATTCGGAGACCTCCGGTACCCGCTTTAGCCCGGGAGCCCGCTCCAGCCCGTGTGTCCTCTCAAAGGCCCGCTCCAGCTGGTGAGTTCGCTCCAACCAGGGAGCCCGCTCCAGCCCGTGAGTACATCCCAGCCAGTGAGCCCGCTCCAGAGACCGCTTCTATCCGTAAGTTCACTCCAGAGTCCTCAGAGGAGGTGGGCACGGAGTCACCGCCTCACTCTCGTAAAAGGAGGAAGAGGAGGAGGAAGGCTTCAGTCATCCCTCAAGGCCTGGAGGCCTTCCCAGAGCCCGCTCCAGCCAGGGAATCCGCTCCAGCCAGGGAATCCGCTCCAGCTAGGGAATCCGCTCCAGCCAGGGAATGCGCTCCAGCCAGGGAGTCCGCTCCAGTCAGTGAGTCCACTCCAGAGTCCGCTCCAGCCAGTGAGCCAGCTCCAGAGTCCGCTCCAGCCAGGGAGTCCGCTCCAGCCAGGGAGTCCGCTCCAGCCAGGGAGTCCGCTCCAGAGCCCGCTCCAGCCAGTGAGACCGCTCCAGAGCAGCCTGCTCTCCTGGTCAGTCCTGTCTTGGCCCAGAGGGCTGTGCTCACTTTTAATGTTTTGGCTGTCCTACGTGCGTGGAGGATGAACTCGAGCTCTATGGACTTTGGAGCAGTCTGCCAGCCCGAGCCCGCTGCCGTCCCAGAGCAGCCCGAGCAGCCCACGGCCGTCCCAGAGCTGCCCGCTCTCCCTGATACGGCCACGGAGTCCCCTTGCTCTGCCCTGCCGCCGCCATTCAAGCCTTCTGCCCTGCCGCCGCCGCCCA
>RJVU01049572.1:2210441-2224379 GCA_003731715.1 Anabarilius grahami
GGTTAAATAAAACTACCCAGCAGGTTGGGCAAACATTTAACCCAGCCGCTGGGTTAAAACAACCCAATCGCTGGGTTTGTCCATTTTCAACCCAACTTGGGTTGTTTTTAACCCAGCATTTTTTAGAGTGTATGTTTTAAAAATTATACCGATATCTGATCGATGGTTCTAAATAAACTGATGAGCGAAAGCAACGTCTTTCAATCATATTTGTAACTTAATCAGTGGAAATCATCGCTTGCCATTAAGGTAAAGTTAAGATTATTGCGAACGCGCGAGTGTGTTATATGAAGTGCAAAAGTGTTTTTGCAAAAGCATCGTGAATCGTGTACAAAGCTATCTACAAAATAAATGCAACATTGTGCTCACCTGTGTGCTGTTAGCCAAGCTAGCTAGCTTGTGTTTAAGTTTCAGTTGGATTCTATCCTGTGATATGCTTTTTTTTGGAGTGATAAATATAGTTTGCATTGTCTGCTGGTAAAAATTAACATAATAATGTGGATTTTTGTCTCTCAGCAGATTCCAAGCAGATCCAATCAAAGCTAAAATGCTTCAGTCTTGACCAGCTCTGTCAGGTAAAGTGAAATACCTATGTTCATGTTTTGTGTGTTTATTCATACACATGAAAAATAGGTATTCAAATTCGACATTTGTTCAGTTTTGACAATTTCCTTATATTAAAGATGCTACAGAGGATCTTTTCGTCGACTGAGAAACCAAAGACTGTTACTGAGTTTTTGAGATGAGCGCATGCGTAAGAACAACCCCCCTCCTTCACAGCTCATTTCGAGGGAACGCCTCCCAAAATTCGTGCACGAGTATTGGAACACAAGTGTTTACCACCGGCATTCACTGTGTCGTGTTAGTGGATTCATTGTGTCGGACTCACCGCAGGTAACACAAAATAATCTGCAGTTGTTACTCCTGTCTCCTGACAAAAACATTGCATGTGGCGCCTGTGGAGTGTGGAAAGTTACTGGAGCGCGCAGCCGCACACGTCTCTCACAAGGAATGTCATGGCAGTGATTGACAAGCCAGAGGCCCAATCCGCGCACGTCTCTCACAAGGAACGCAATGGCAGTGATTGACAAGCCAGAGGGCCAATCGTTTACGCAATGATCGCGTAAACGATTGGCTGATGTTTTTAAGGCCCTACCTCGTGCACAGATGATGTATATTAATATTATTCCTTTCATTGCACCTAATAAATAGTCTTTTATCAGTTAGTAAAGACAGTTTCAAGTAATATTGCAAAAATGTATAAAACAAAACATCCTCTGTAGCACCTTTAATGAACTTTGTTCTTCTGCTTTAGGTGTACCAGTAGGCTGGTTGGGAAGAAGAGAGTGATTTGAGAGATTTTGTGCAACAGACAAAGGTGTGTAAATTAAGCTGAAGTGTCAGCATCATTTTGAAATTATGCATGTGAATATTTTTTGTTTTGTTTTTAGTAATCTCTTTATTCATGTTTAGGCTTCTGATGATGAGGACAGCATACAGCCTAGAAAGTGAAGATATGGCACAGCATCCACTGCCCTTCCACCTCCATCCAGCCACTGTCGGAATCATCTTGGAGCAGAATTTTGTGATGGGTTTTTGTCATTCTCTAGAAACTGAATTTAAATAAATCGTGGATTCAAATAAATCACTGTTTGGTGTATTCTTTGTCCTTGTTTATAGTGGAGTTCTAACTTAAAAAGTAAGAATTCTTCAAAATAATTTAAATTAAAAAGCTATATTAAAATTAAAGTCTTAAAATGAATGCAATAAAATGTGTGCAATTTAATATTTTAAGTTACCTAAATAAATAAATTTGAGCTATTTTAACAGATATTAGTTCAATGAACTAAAACTTTTCATTGCAATACTATTGTAATGTTAAGTACATTAAACGTAAAATGTCTTGTTTGTTCAACGAGAGAAAATCTACTTTTTTAGGGCAACGAGTTTCCATAAATTTTTTAGGTTCAATCAACTTGTACGGGCTTACAGTGTAAAATAACTTAAATAACTTTTGTAACTTCAATAAGGATTAATATATTTAATTTATACAGCAGTGTTATCTTACATTTGATTACTTTGTTCAATTTCTGTACCTGAAAACTATAGTTAGACCTACCTGAATAGCACTGTTTATTTCATTTGCATTTTTGTTCTGTTCTAGGCTATTTATGTTGGCCTGTTAAATGTTAAATGGATCCAATCCATGTTCAATGAAGATGATTTGATGATCCAGCAATAAATTACAAACCTGATTCCAAAAAAGTTGGGACACTGTACAAATTGTGAATAAAAACAGAATGCAATGATTTGGAAATTTCAAATTTCAATATTTTATTCAGAATACAACATAGATGACATATCAAATGTTTAAACTGAGAAAATGTATCATTTTAAGGGAAAAATAAGTTGATTTTAAATTTCATGGCATCAACACATCTCAAAAAAGTTGGGACAAGGCCATGTTTACCACTGTGTGGCATCCCCTCTTCTTTTTATAACAGTCTGCAAACGTCTGGGGACTGAGGAGACAAGTTGCTCAAGTTTAGGAATAGGAATGTTGTCCCATTCTTGTCTAATACAGGCTTCTAGTTGCTCAACTGTCTTAGGTCTTCTTTGTCGCATCTTCCTCTTTATGATGGGCCAAATGTTTTCTATGGGTGAAAGATCTGGACTGCAGGCTGGCCATTTCAGTGCCCGGATCCTTCTTCTACGCAGCCATGATGTTGTAATTGATGCANCATATTTGTAACTTAATCAGTGGAAATCATCGCTTGCCATTAAGGTAAAGTTAAGATTATTGCGAACGCGCGAGTGTGTTATATGAAGTGCAAAAGTGTTTTTGCAAAAGCATCGTGAATCGTGTACAAAGCTATCTACAAAATAAATGCAACATTGTGCTCACCTGTGTGCTGTTAGCCAAGCTAGCTAGCTTGTGTTTAAGTTTCAGTTTTCCAAAAAGAACTTCAAATTTTGATTCGTCTGACCACAGAACAGTTTACCACTTTGCCACAGTCCATTTTAAATGAGCCTTGGCCCAGAGAAAACGCCTGCGCTTCTGGATCAACGGCGAATGGCACGGTGGATTGTGTTCACCGACAATGTTTTCTGGAAGTATTCCTGAGCCCATGTTGTGATTTCCATTACAGTAGCATTCCTGTATGTGATGCAGTGCCATCTAAGGGCCCGAAGATCACAGGCATCCAGTATGGTTTTCCGGCCTTGACCCTTACGCACAGAGATTGTTCCAGATTCTCTGAATCTTTGGATGATATTATGCACTGTAGATGATGATAACTTCAAACTCTTTGCAATTTTTCTCTGAGAAACTCCTTTCTGATATTGCTCCACTATTTTTCGCCACAGCATTGGGGGAATTGGTGATCCTCTGCCCATCTATAAGTTGCAAATTGGTCCTCCAGCTGTTCCTTATATGTACATTTAACTTCTCCGGCCTCTTATTGCTACCTGTCCCAACTTTTTTGGAATGTGTAGCTCTCATGAAATCCAAAATGAGCCAATATTTGGCATGACATTTCAAAATGTCTCACTTTCAACATTTGATATGTTATCTATATTCTATTGTGAATAAAATGTAAGTTTATGAGATTTGTAAATTATTGCATTCCTTTTTATTCACAATTTGTACAGTGTCCCAACTTTTTTGGAATCAGGTTTGTAGATAGTATACCTTTATGCATGCGTTTTTGAACTTTGCTAATAAAACATGATAAGAACGGTGATCAGAATTGGCCAGTAGCTGTTTGTTAAAATCAGTATTGTATCGACCAAAGAAATTCCTATCGGTGCATTCCTAATTATAATATATTATAATATATATATATATATATAAGTACTTTTACTACTACTTCTGTTTCTTTTTTATTATTTGTCTATATTTTTCTGCATGTATAGTGGACAGGACTGTGGAAAGTAACAAGAAAATATGCTTCTGTCTGTAGTTTCAACCACACAACTTTGCGATACTGCAAATCATCAATGGAACGATAGTTTCAGGAAACACCAAATCATAAAACTATGCAGATGCCCAAACAACAGAGCAATGATTTGATTGTGCCATAGTGTTCACACTTTTTTAGGGCGATAAAACTTTGAACGGCTTATAGATGTCTCTGCATATTAAATCTGAACAGATGAAAAAGTATTTTAACATTATGTATTTTATCAAAGACATTTTTGGCGAAGATTAGAATGATTTCTGAAGGATCATGTGACACTGAAGACTGGAGTAATGGCTGATGAAAATTCAGCTTTGCATTTCAGAAATAAATTATATTTAAAGTATATTAAAATAGAAAACCATTATTTTAAATTGTAATAATATTTCACAATATTACTGTTTTTTCTGTATTCTAGATCAAATAAATGCAGGTTTGATGAGCATAAGAGACTTCTTTCAAAAACATTAAAAATAGTAATGTGTCCAATCTTTTGACAGGTACTGTACTTTTTGGTTTTAATTTCACTTTATTTTCACCAAAAAATGTCTTTGTTTATAATGTTAAAATACTTATTCTTCTGTTGAGATTTAATATGCAAAGACATCTATGAGCCATTCAAAGTTTAATCGCCCTATATAAATGCCTATGTACTATATATGATTTTTAGAAATCATTGACTATTCATAAAATACAGTTTTGAAATCAAAGCCCTTTTTGTTTTCTTTTGGTATATTACACTCTTGAAAATAAAGCTTTTTAATGGCATCTATGGTTTTAATGGAGAACCTTTAACATCCATGAAATGCTTCCATTAAACAAAAGGCTCTTTAGAAAAATCTTCTTTAGATTATTAAAATGATGTTCACACTGAAAAAAAGTAATTTAATTAAGAAATGCTCACTGAAAAGTTCTTTGGGGAACCTAAAATAATTCTTCTCTATGGTACCACTGTAAACCCCCCCTTTCTGAGTCTTTATTTTTTAATATTGTAGATATAAGCCAGCATGTATCAAACCTACTGTAGCTTCATGCCTAGCCCATTGTGTGCAGTGCATCTCCTTCTCCTACATCTGTGGTCAGACTGACGATGATGTCAGCCATCAAGTCTTTACCAGTAATTACACATCAGATGACAACAACTTAAAATTGATGTCCTATACATGAGTGCTAAGTAGCCATTTTAAAAGTTTGAGACAGGAAGCTGAGCGAAAGGCCGTGTTATGAGGGTGTCAGCATGGGAATTGTCAGGGCAGCTGTACTGTACACACTCTGCAGTAATAGACACACAAAGCCCATTGCCAAAAGCACATTTGGCATCAGTAGCAAATGAGTAATTATTGGGTAATGACCCAGAAGGTGTCCCTTAATTGAATTGTGAAAGTAGGGAGAGTGGTGCCACACTGTAATAAAAGCAGATGGATTATTTCAGGAAATATCTTCTTAAGTGGAAGGGTAAATACTGATGAGCCTGCATTTATTTCTCTGACCTTTACATAGATAACCACTGATTAAAAATTTAGGCTCTAGTGGGAGAAGAGGTTTTTGCTTTTACTGGGGTTTTTTTCCTGACCATAATAGACATCTATCCACCACATTCAGTCTTAATTCTAAAATGCATTAGTCACAAAATTGACATGTGCTGGGAGAAGAAAAAAAAACTTTAGGAAAAGCTGTAAGTGGACTATTGTGTGGACTAAGAGGTCTTTTGTTTTGAGATCATTTGATGCAGTGACATTTTTCCCAGTGAAATGTCAAGATCACTCTAATGACTACAATGCCCAAGAGGGGTATGCCTTTTTCTACCTTTTTGCAAAATGATAGGTGAATTATGTAAATGCAGGCATCAGTTAAAGCCATATTTACTTTTTACAAGCATTTACCTTCTCTTTTAATGCACTTATCTCTCAAAGGAAATTGCCTGCTGTTGCCATCACTTATCTGCATGAATGATGTGGGTCGTGTTTTATTGCCATCACATCTACATGTTTCGGATGTGTTCGATCTATATTGCTGCTTATCCTTGTACTCTCACCTTGAGTTTTGTAACTGTAACTGGTTGCTCTACAGTTTCAAATGGGTCCCTCTGAATTGAGAAGTGGGGTGGGGTTGGGGGGGCTGTATTTTTATTATTAATGTTTGGGACCCCTTTCTTACCCACTATTCAGCTGTTAAGTGGATATTTTTTTAAAAGGGATAATTCACCCAAAATGAAAATTCGGTCATCATTTTGTCATCCCATACCTGAATGACTGACTTTCTTCTGTGTAACATAAGGGAGTCAATGGCCACTAAAAATTTTGCTATATTACCAGCAATTAATTAATCAGAAGTGAATTAATAATTGCCATAAACAGGAAGGGAAAAATGTCTTAATTGTTTTAGTGACACTTCTGATTACAAAAAACATTGTTAGAAATTGAAGCAATGGGAAAGTATATTGTTCTTGAGTCTCATAATTCAGTTTTAAATACTTTATCATTTAGATTTTAAATATAGCAGAGCTACAAGGTATAATTAATGATATGACTGATAATCAAATTAATCAAAAATAAAATCCTAATTTATGGTATAAAATCAGTAAGATGTTTGGCAATATAGCTTTTACTCTATTTTGGCATTTTCAACAGGTTTGTTGCTCTTATAACAAAAAAAACAAAAAAAAGAGAGAGAGAGAGGTTGTGCTGCGTGGTTGCTACTGGGATCCTTCTCACTATGAACTGTGTCACACTGATTTGCCAAATCCGCTGTTGGTGCATATTGTGGTCTCCACCCACCGGGAGACCTGTCTCTATCTCCCACTGACTCTGTCAGCAGCTGTTTTCAAATGCTGGTCCTTTTTAGATCATTCCATGCTTTATTCCATTATCAATGAGCTTTTAAAATGTACTCAGAAGAATCCTCACTTTATTGATTGTTTATATACTTTAGAGAAAAGATAATGCAGGGCAAATAACCCTATACAGCACTTCATTCCGCAGTTCATAGACACTTTAGAATAATCAATCTGTATTGAACACTTACAGATCAATCAACAAATAATACAATTACTAAAGCTGAAAGAAACTGCCATCATTAACAGCACATAACTGTGTGTGAGCATTCAGAGCATACTGATTGGATGATCAATGAAGCTATTCAGTTATGCTGTATGAATAAAAATACCATGGAAAGTTTTGGACCTATACGTTTTCAGTATTAATTAATGAAAATCCATTAAGTTAGCCTGATCGGTTTTCATTTGGGATGTGCTGGCTCTGTGAAAAATGAAAGAATTTATGTCACATGGATCTGTCTTAAATGTATTCTCTGTAAAAGATTAAAAGTAGCAATGTATAAACATAAAGCTAATCATTAGGTCAAGAAATCCTAAGAGACAAAGCAGAGTTTATATGTTATCACCTGGCAATAATTGATAATTAATAATAATAGTAATAATATTATAATTTCACTATATATAATAATAATAATAATAATAATAAAGTGTAATTTCTGCCATCTGTCTGTCACCTGTGGAACTCTGTTACCCAGCATGAAATCTCCCAGGTTACGTTACATTTACTGACAATCTGAAAAATATCTCAGCTATTTCAATTTTAAAACTTTTAAATATCTATTTATTGAAAAATTGGCTATTACATATTCAAATTGTGTAGATTACGATTACATTATCGTCTGAGAATTGTGTTGGGTAGTGCTTAGTAAATTCCAAATTATTTTAACACCAAACATACTGTCAACTTAAACTAAAAGGTAAGAATAATATTGCCAGCGCAGTCTCTCAAGAAACGCAATAAAATACTTTTTTTTCCCCTCTTGTCAATTTTTATAGGACCGTGTAACAGATCGTACATATTATTCTTTCTAAATGAATTAGTTTTAGTAACAAATGAAATATTAAGCCATTTCGGTTACCAAAAGACCAGCAGCATTATTAGTAGCTATACTACACCACGGTTCTGGACTCAAAACAGGCATTTAATGTCTTTGATAAAACACAAACATTTTACTCTTCGTCCAAGTGTCAATCCAAATTAGCGGCAGCGAGCCAGATGCTTTGGTCCTTTAAATCTCTCCATGGAAATTGCGCACGTGCTCCTGTACTATCAATTGCTCAATAAGAGCTTTGATTTACACTGTACGAATACAGACGATGAATATGCATAATACTCGTGTGATATTGCTGTCTGCTCTTGGCCACGGTTTTCTTCCAACATTTGGGTACATTCCCATAAGAACTTGTGTGATGTGACTCGGCTTTTTCGGGTTTTCTGTTTGCTTTCCCGTCCCCCTCTGGTCCCTGTGCTCTATTCACTCCTTAGTCTCAGCTGGTCTAAGTGGGCCAAACCTGAAGAAACCTCTATTTTTGTTTTGTCTTCTCTCTCTTTCAAATAATCAGCCGTGTGCCAAAAGTGTCCCTCTTGTTTTTACGCGTGCCAGTCACCTGCCGTCTGCCTCGCTCCTTCCCTTTCTCAAAGCTTGCTTTTCTCTCTCCAATTCTTTTGACTTTCTGCGGTCTGGATCCCCAATGAGATTCAGATTGGGTACATATTGAGTCCTCTATTGTCCTTCAAGGGCTGTACTACGCTAATTAAATTTTATCCAGCCATATAAAAACCATTTCTCTCCTCCACGCTCCCAATTCAGCTTTCTAGCCCAAGTCCTCTCTTTTTCCTAGCCTTAAAAATCCAGTGTTCATTGAGTCAAATCAATAGAAAAACATTTGCAAATCTCCATTATTGTGGGATTTTTGTCTCCTTTCTGTTGTGATAAAAGCACCGCGGAACAGCTTGCAGCTTTGTGCAACCGAGACGCGCGGGACAGACGAAGGCCATGAATGCAAAAGGCATTACGCGCTGCTGCAAGTTTCTTTATCACCCTGTTATTGAAATCACAATTATTTCCACGCCATCTTTTGCATGTGATTATTTCATAGAATACTGATTTGCCGTCTGTTAATTATCATTGCATGCTCTACAAGGTCTGTCGCCACTTGATACGCATGCAGCTTTTTATATCAGTCAGTTACGTAAGTTTTGTTTGTTTGTTTGTTTGTTTTCAATGTAAGGAATATTCGCTTTTTTCTTCACAACTGAAGCTTAAAATCACTAAGAGGAGACTGTCCCGAATCGGTATATACAAATGCTTGTTGATTATTACAGTCGGAGCCCCCAAACCAATAATCGATACCTGCAAAAGAAAGTTCAAATCGCCTACCAATGTTATATCAGTCATAATTCTTGAGACGATAATATTGTTTAAAAAATGGTTGACTTATGATCAAACTTGTTGAATTTTGTCAGTCGATTTCCATCGATCACAAATTAACTCTCTATTTGCTTAAATTTAAAATACTTATCTCTAAATTTCTGTGATCTTTTTTCTCCGATATTAATTGTAATAGCCCAGTCATGACTGCATCTCTCACCCCATGCAGGTTAAGTTTGCCCTTATTTATGAAACCAATAATACTGCAATAAAAACAAATCAATCTGTACTTGTGCAAATACAATTCAGCAAGGATGGTGAAACCCCTGAAGAAAAAGAAAAGCCAGAAGGGGGGGTTATCCCCCAAAAGCAGCTGTTGAGTCCTAATCTTTTTTCTTGCCCTATCACTCACCTATATTCTCCTCAGCGCTCTCCTCGCATCTCTCTTTGGAAGTTCCCCACTCGCCAGACCCCATCCTTGTCCAGATTTTTCCCCTTGTACTTATCTCAAAGAAAAGAAGAGTGCATGGATGTCAAATTGCCCTCAAAAACACCATGAAAGATTGATTTGCAGCACTTTTCATTCAGCCGGCATTATTTTGAAGAGAGCTGAATAGGAAACCCGCAAGCCGGGGAAGGAATAAAGATGTCCTCCCTGTTGGAAAGGGGGGAAACTGCCCATTTTGTCTCAGTCCATCAACCCTGGAGAAAGAGGGGGAAAGGCAAGAGGCTATTGAAAAAAAAAGCTCATATACACCTCACACAATACTAAAAGACTTTAAATTAACATCCATGAATATTAAATTACTTCGGCCTCAAAAAGATTGAATAAAAGATATACTTGACCCAGACGGCTTTGCATATTTTCGTACTCCAAAGGACATCATTAAAAACTATTCAGTTTGTTTATGAGAATGTAATTTCGATATGATTACAGAGTTCTGTACATTTAACTTTAATAGAGAAAAACAGAAACGCAACATTTGTGCTTGTGTTGGTTCAGCTAAATAAATTTCACATAATTGTGCGATGTTTTTAATAAATTAATAATGAATTAATATTTATGACTATGATACTTTTTACGCATATATTTAATATAATTATTGATCTAATGATGAAGACTGTGGTACAAAATGAAGAAAACACTTGGGCATTTTAATTCAGTTCCACTCAGGAAGAAAATATACCGGGCAAAATATGAAAGACAAAAGCCACTAGTTATTTTTATGCCTGTGTTCTCGTTGTCTTGTTTTACAAGTAAAGTCGCACCTAAAAAGACTGATATACTTGATATTGTCAGTTTTTCTTAGACAAACGAAATAAATCAACTAACAGATTTTAACTCGGGTCCTTTACTAGTCGTCATGCTGAGAGTCAAGTTTGCCTTTAGGTTTTCCATGCCAGAAGTGCTCATGTTCGTCTCTCAGAAGCAAACAGCTGGAGCGGAGCTCACAGTGCTGAGATGGGGCTTGTTATTTAAGCCAAAACGCGGTTGTTGGATCCTGAACATCAACACACACACATCGCTCCCCCTTCTTCCCCCACCCCCTCAGGAGTGGCCACTCAATAAAGAGTGTAGCGTTTTTTTCCTCTGGTTGAACAAGTCTAAAGAACACAAGGGGAGGGTCATTAATAACTAATTACCGTGGGTCAGACCTGACGCATATAAAGCCCACCGGGACCTTGGAAAGACGAAACATATTCTCTCGACACTTAGCAAGAAGAGAGCATATTCACATTTCATTGGCCTCAGACTGATTCATCGATTACATTCGCCTTTTACAACATAGACATTCGGTCTAAATTTAACAGCAAGGGGATATTTTCGGGGGTTTTAATCGCAGGGATCATTAGTTAAGGGTTTCGCATTTGGCTCATCATGGGTTCAGTGTTGCCTGCAGATGCTCTGGTTCTGAAGGCTGGATTTAAGCAGCAGTCTCTGGCCCTGTCCGATATCATCACATCAGACATCCTGCACAGTTTCCTGTACGGCCGCTGGAGGAACGTGCTGGGGGAACACCTGTTCGAGGAGAAGACCAACACTGTCAGCCCCAAAACTGCCTTCACTGCCGAGGTCCTGGCGCAGTCATTCTCCGGAGGTGAGCCCGCAAGATTTCACTTTATTCGTTGATTAATGGATTCGTTGGAAAGTTTTGAATATGTATGTCATAGTCAATAGCATTTTGTTGTAAATCATTTTTTTATGTTTTATCTTTATTGTAAACTAGATCTTATGTGAAATCGCTCACTAAAAGAGTCAAGGCAAGTTTTATTTATATGCCATATTTCAAACACAATTAATGATACTTCAGCGTGCTTGAAATAGACATAATAAAGAAAAAGTAAAACGAAATAGGCCTATATTTTACAGCAATGCAAAAGACACACATGCCTAATTTAATGGATTATGGCTATTAAAAAGGAACTGAAAACAAACTGAATTAAAATAATGCATTGCAAAAAGTATAAGTGCATCACATTTCACAGGTAAAAATACCTGATTTCAGTCTGGCGCATTCCAGGATGCGAAATGGGGGGTTTTAAAAGTATTTATTCTTCTTACAGTATACGTTTTAATGTCATTTTCAAAGATTCTAATAACAACAAAAGTTAAGTCATAAAGTCAGATAAAAATAGACGCTTGAGAACAGAAGTCGAGTTCACCTGCCTATCCATAGCAACAGTAGACTAAATTGCTCATGTTCTGGGACATATATTGACAAAACATAAGTACTGTCATTTGAATTACTTTACTATAAATTATTTACATATTGCAAGGTAATAATGATTTTACTGTTTTGGTTTAAAACGTCTATATGAGATTTAACTGTTCGCTGAATGTGGGCGCCGCAAGACAATTTGGGTTGCTCGAGACGTAACTGAAAGTTCACTGGCAGAAATTCCTTCGAATAAAGCCACTCCCTCAAAAGTCATTAAATAATTTGCACTTGGTTAGAAGCTGAATATATAGGGGAAATCAATTTTTCTAAATGCAATATCATGAATTCGGGATTTAAGCGTTGCAAAGTCACTTACTAGGCTATTAAAATCATGAGGGTAACGTTGTGCTTGACCTGAGAAAGTTGCCAGTGAAGCCAGGACGTTAGACAGAGAAAAGCCCGTCATTCATCAGCTCGGGACAGTCTCCACACCCCCGCTTTGACACTTTTCTCTCCTCTCAGGCGCATTTAAAGTTTTCCGTCCCGCTGTTAATATGCCGTGAAAGCTGATTCTACCGCTATTCACACCATGTCAAGCAGCTAATCTCCTTTTCTGCGTTTTGTCAGAAATTCCTGGGCCGTTTAAAGAAGGTTCTCGTTTCTTTCAGAGCACATTTAGTGCTACAAAGTTTCTGAAAGGATAATGAATACGAAATAAGTTGTCTCTTGCCTATGAATAGCCTCGTCACATTTAAAGCGTAGAAAATTGCTGAATTCTTAGACGTAAATACGTGTTTGACATTTATTTGAGTCTCGCCTGAGAGCCGCATTTTAAGGCTTAATGATTGCGCATTCCTTTATATTAGCCTATAGCATATGATAGCTTTACAATACAAACGATTTTTAAAAAAAAAAAGCATTTTGTACTAAATTTACAATGTAACTACTATTTCTTTCAATTTATTCTTTCTTTTGCTATGAACTTGCTTGGATACAGGTTGCCTCATTGCAATTCTTTTTTATATATTGTATTTGTTTCCTGTTTTTTATTAGTTATTTAATCTAAATGTTCCATATTAACTTAGTACTTTATTTGCCGCTTTCTATCTTCAGAGGTCCAGAAACTTTCCAGCTTAGTGCTGCCAAGTGAAGTCATCATTGCGCAGAGCTCGATCCCTGGAGAAGGACTTGGCATCTTCTCCAAAACCTGGATAAAAGCTGGCACCGAGATGGGACCCTTCACAGGCAGGGTCATTTCACCCGAGCATGTGGATCTCTTCAAGAACAACAATCTCATGTGGGAGGTAGGCTGCGTTCAACAGGTGCCGCATGCATGGGCTCGTTTTTTGGAGTTTATCCTAATATCATCCCAAGTCAGAGACTGATGGCAAGCGTTTTCGTTGTTCTCAGGTTTTCAATGAGGATGGCACGGTGCGCTATTTCATCGATGCCAGTCAAGAGGATCATCGCAGCTGGATGACTTACATCAAATGTGCGCGCAATGAGCAAGAACAGAACCTGGAGGTTGTGCAGATCGGAAGCAGCATATTTTACAAAGCAGTAGAGGTTCGTTTTACACCGTTTTGTTTTAGTTTTCATAATTTTATATTGATATTATTTTATATTTATAATTTTCGGTAACACTTTATTACAGTGCCGTAGATACACCTTACTACATGTACTTACTATAATAACAATAGTAAATTATGCATAATTACAAGCAACTAACCCTAAACCAAACCTAAACCCTAACTGTAACTCTATAGTAAGTACATGTAGTTAATTATTAGTACTCAGTACTTATTTGAGTAATTACAATGTAACTATGGCACTGTAAAATAAAGTGTAACCTAATTTTCATAAGACAATGTACTTACACTGTGCAATAGTTTTCCATTATTATGTTATATAACATCTTAGTTTCCACCCATTTAACTAAAATTAAATTTTCATAATTTCTACATGAATTTTTAGAATTTCAACTATAGATTTTCTTGAGTAATTAAACTCTTTGATTTTAGTTCAAAATTGAATGTTTGAACAGTATATGATGTGTGTGTGTGTATATATATATATATATATATATACAACTATGGAAAAAATTAAGAGAC
>RJVU01049572.1:2224435-2299022 GCA_003731715.1 Anabarilius grahami
TATATATATATATATATATATATACTAATAGGTACTTATTTGTTCATTTAAATAAAAATATCTCTTTTTTCAATAACAGACAATACCTCCAGACCAAGAACTGCTTGTGTGGTATGGGAATTCCCACAACACTTTTCTGGGTATCCCGGGAGTCCCTGGCACAGAGGATGAACAGCAGAAGAAGACTAAAAATGGTGAGTAATTTAGTCGCTTCAGGGCTTTGGGTGAATTTCAGGCTAAGAAAGGCTGATCTTTATCACAGCTGTACAATAGCTTTAGTTAAAACTCCATTAGCATCTGTTTTAAGTACCTGACCTTTTAGCTTCTGTCCTCTGATCAAGCTTCTATCCTCTCCCCACAGATGATTTCCACCTGTGCGACACTACCTCTACTGCCTCTCTCTCTACCGCCAGCCGCATGCGCTGTGTCATCTGTCACCGCGGCTTCAACTCCCGCAGTAACCTGCGCTCCCACATGCGCATACACACTCTGGACAAGCCCTTCGTCTGCCGTTTCTGCAACCGCCGCTTCAGCCAGTCATCCACTCTCCGTAACCATGTGCGCCTCCACACGGGAGAGCGCCCCTACAAATGCCACGTCTGCCAGAGCGCATATTCCCAGTTAGCAGGGCTACGGGCGCACCAGAAGAGCGCCAGGCACCGGCCAGCCAGCACAGGGTCTGTAGTGGGCTTGCAGGCCCACTCGCCCCCGCCTCCACCACCTCAGCTGGCACAGGTTCCTCACCCGGCCTCCCTAGTGCATCACATACCTACCATGGTGCTATGAGATGGCATGAAGCATCTCAGTTGTTTGCAATCTCACAGGCTGTTCTTCAGTGCACAAGTATGTCTATGCCAAGCCGGCCCTGAGTACTCTCACCTTTAGTGGATGCTTTGTTGTTCCTTAAAGGTGAAGACGTGGTCAAATATGATGAACAACACCTGCAGAACTCAGTCATGACAGCACTGAAGTGAAAACAATGGCCATGGAAGGGCTGTTTCATATGTTCATGTTGAATTCTTACCATTGCCAGAACTACGCACGTGATGGCTCTAGTGCATTTGTTCTGGCAGATATCTGCCACATTATATCTGATCAAACATGGTCATTTAAGTTGATCGGTAGTCAGTGTATATTTTATTCAT
This sequence comes from Anabarilius grahami, assembly GCA_003731715.1. Lineage (NCBI taxonomy): Eukaryota > Metazoa > Chordata > Actinopteri > Cypriniformes > Xenocyprididae > Anabarilius > Anabarilius grahami. The sequence continues at coordinate 2,225,581 of RJVU01049572.1, forward strand.
ATTTGCATGCAATAATTTATTTTTTTTTTGTCCCATTCCACTAAGGATAAAGCTACCCCATTCGCTTTAGCCACTATGAACTTAATGGATCCTCTGGGACGAAGCACCACTTAGTGACCGATTTGTGTCACTGCAGTCCAATCAGAGCATGTTTATTGTTAATGAACAATATGAAATATGTAAAGGAATGTACATATGGTTTGAAGATTTACTTCCAAAAATAAGAAATAGTCACTTTATCTGTGTATGTATGTAAAGCTTAAAGTATTATTACAAAACTTGGTTCTATTATATTATGTATACTATGTTTGCTTATATAAAATTATTTGGGTATTCACTAGTATGCTCAATAAATAATTAACAAATAATCCCATATTTTTGTCACTTTTTTAATTATTAATTTTGCTATGATAATACATCTCCAGGGGGGCTGTGAGGTTTTTGAAGAACTAAAACTGTAAATTGTTAAATCTGTTATTTAAGGTTACAAAACCTCCGTGATGTCTCTCATTTCAGTGTTCTTCTAAGAACCGACAGCGCTCTTCAACATTATAGGTTTTCTATTCAAATGTGTGCACACAGAAGATATTTTGCTCAGATTCAGTAAATCAATGACAAATGCCAGTCAGACTGATGTCCAGATGTTACCAGAATTGCACAATAACAAAACAACCCATTGAAAGCAAACATAAAATCCTGTTTTAAGTATTAAATAGATTGTTTACCTCTACAACTTGATTTAAACAATGACTGAGCAAACTGATGTGAACATTGCAAAATTAACAGTTCATTGCAAAATTAACATAGAATCATAATGACTAATGTGGGCTATTTTGTAGTCATCATATTTGTACTATAGCTAAGCTCAAAAAACCTTTGTGACCTCTTTCAAGACAGTTGAGCTAATAAGTAACTTAAAACAAGCACAGCAGATATTGATTTGGCTGACAAAAACTGAGCAAATGCCTGACCTGTTTTTTTTTCTCCACACATGAGCAAACTGTCTATAATGGCACGTTTATTTTTGTTCTGTATACTTCATCTCTTCGTCTGCATTACTGTTTCGGAAAAAGTGTAAGTTGCAGTTTACATCTTTTAAAATTTCCTACAGCACAAGAACAGCCTACTGGTCTGTGTTGTCGAAAAGCAGCACTGTAAAACAAAAAACAAAAAATAATAACTAAATGTAAACCTCCAAACCCTCAAGAAAAGTAGCCTATGTGAGATTGGGAGTGAGTAATCCCTCATGTTTGTCTGCAGTTATAGGCATTTATGTTTTATGTAAACTTTTGTTTTTCTCATCTGCCACAGAAACAGAGCAAATGTTGTTTTGTTTTACAGATACTTAATCACTGCACCTAAAACCCTGCGTCTCGATGCTTCAGAAAATGTTGTGGTGCAATTGTTCGGTTATGACCAGGAAACTACAGTAAATCTTCAACTGAAGAACACTCTGGCACCAGGTTATAAAGAATATGCATCTCAGTCCCTGAAGCTCAACGCTGCAAATAACTATCAAGCTTCGGCTACTTTACGGGTAGGACTGCAAAGTTTGGAGAATTAGGACTTTAGAAGATATTTTGTTTAAAATTTTGGATTAAATTTCTTGCTATTTACAATTCCAAACAAATAGCTATGGAAAGTTTAAATAAGCATTTGATGTTTTTGGTGAACGATTCTTCCCTGAAAATACATTCTTCTTTTTCCCAGATCATGCCTATAGATTTCCCAAAAGAGGACAAATATGTCTACCTTCAGGCGATTTCCTCTGCTTTCACTGCATATCAAAAAATCCCAGTCTCTACTGTCAATGGTTTTCTCTTTATTCAGACTGACAAGCCGCTATACACACCCGAACAAGAGGGTCAGTATGATAAGAATCTCTCTTGCGTGTTGGAGCGAGAGTTTATGTATGAAGAGAAAGATGGCGCGAGTAAATGAAAGAGAGTCACCTCAAAACAATGAATCTATTTGTTTTCTTAGTACAAGTGCGTGTTTACTCCCTCAACGAGGAGCTGAGGAAATCTAGACGGACCGTCACCCTTACATTCGTGGTGAGTTTCTCTCTTCACAGCATCATAGGCTGCTTTACAGGAATTATGGTTTTTATGCTTGAACCTTGTTAATGTTTTAAACTGATTTTTAGGACCCTAATGGTATCAAGGTAGAGATTATTGATATGGCAGACATCAATGGAGCAAAACCACTTCTTCCACCGTTCAAAATACCCTTAAAGCCTACGTAAGAAAAATTCTTTACAGTCTATTATAATAAGGCTGTATGTTTAAATGATCTGATGTTTAAATTTAAAATTGGATTAATAGTGATATTCTACTGAAGACTAGCTTTCTGGACTGTAATGTACTGCACTGTAAAAAAAAAAAAAAGAAAAAAAAATCAGGTGAAGTTTTGTTGAGAAATGAAGTCTTGAGATAAGATAGATATGTTGAGGTTGAGATAGATAATAAGCCTGTTTATGCAGTTTTTTCAATAGGATAGTGTTTTCTTTAGTTCTTTTTTTTTTGTCTCTGCATCATTTTTCATTCACAATGCAAATCTCATCAGTTATGGAATTTGGAAAATTGAGGCCACCTATGCCGACACTTTTAAAACAACTGCCACTGCTGAGTTTGAGGTCAAAGAATATGGTAAGACCACCATTTCAAGTGTTATGTTGACATTTAGAGTTCATTAAATCTAAAATCAATGTATGTTTCTCAGTGCTTCCCAGTATTTCAATCCACATTGAGCCTGAATCCAACTACATCAGTGAAGAGAACTTTGAGTCTTTCCAGCTGAAGATTTTAGCCAAGTATGTTTTCCCTGTTTTATTTGACATATATACATTACTGTTTAAAAGTTTAGGGTCAGTATCGTATTTATTTTATTTTTTTATTTATTTTGTTTTTTAAAGAAACTTTTGTTTAGCAGGGATGCATGAAATTGATCAAAAGTGACAGTAAAGTCTTTTACATTGTTACAAGAAATTAATATTTCAAAGAAATGCTGTTCTTTTGAACTTTCTGTTCATCAAAAAATATTGAAAAATTATCACCGTTTTCACAAAAATATTAAGCAACACAACTGTTTTGAACTTTGATAATAATAAGAAACAATTTCTTGAGCACTACATCAGCATGATTCCTGAAGGATCATGTGACACTGAAGAGTGGAGTATGCTGAAAATTCAGCTTTACAATCACAGAAATAAATTACATTTTAAAACAGGTTTGCAGTAATATTTCACAATATTAATTAACTGTATTTCTGATATGAAGACAGCCTTGGTGAACATAACAGTCTTTCGAAAACATTACAAAATCTTACCGACCCCAAACTTTCAAAATGTCAATCAGTTCAGTTGCTGACAATTTATATATTTGTACATAAATTGTTTAAATATGTGTACATTTGTGCTGACAGGTATGTCCATGGAACTCCAGTTAGTTCAGCGGATATTTTCTTGATGTTTGGATACAGTTCTCCAGAAGAAACCGTTATGATACCAGCAACATATAGCAAATATATGGTAAAGTCAGTGTTCCACTCAACTTAACATTATTTAATGGTTAATTGCAGAGAATAATTTTTTTTCTGGCTTTTTTGTAGCTGATAAATGGAAAGGAGGAAGTCAACTTAAACATCAGGTCAGCTCTGTCAACCAAGCCCGATGGGCCTCAACGCCTGAGTGACATGAAAGAAAACACCTTTCTTCGTGTGACAGTTTTGCTCCAAGAGACAACTGGTAGGTCTAGTTGGTTTCACAAACACAGGAGTACATTATGCTCAATCAAAGTATCAAGTAAAATAATTTGACAACTTTTGAAACCCCTCTTCATTGTCAGGTGGTATCTCCCAGGAGGCAGTGCTCTCAAATGTGAAATTTGTAGAAACTCCATTTACCCTAAGTCTCACTGCAACCCCTCCTTTCATCAAACCGGGTCTACCATACACTATGAAAGTAAGAAACCTATTTTCTCCAGTAGATTTATGGTATTTGAACAAACATATATGTATGTATGCGTGTGTGTGTGTGTGTGTGTGTGTTTTATCCATGCAAATATTTTGGGACCCATAGGTCTTGGTGAAGGATCCTTTGGGTAAACCAGTGAAAGGTGTGTCAGTCAAGACAATGGCAACAATAATTACAGCTAACAATGAACAAGAGGGCCTCAAATTTTTAGGGCACCGTGATACAATGACAGTGACGAGTCGGGGAGATGGAATTGCTTACTTCACCTGTAATATACCTGATAATGTGAAAGAAGCTGAATTCACTGTGAGTAAAACTGTGGCCAAGAGTAGGTTCAAAATATGGAGACAACAGTTTAATCATTTAATTATTTATTTAGCATTATGATATATATATGCTAAATGTACATTCATATTGTGATCATTTCAGTTTGAGACAGAAGATCCTCGTTGGAGTCAGGCTCCACTTAAACTAAAGGCTGAATCATATGTGTCTGTCAACCATCGTTACCTGTACATTGATTTACTTGATGGATCCTCAGTATTTGAAGTTGGACGGTACATTAACATCAAGGTTTTCTTTCATTATCGTGACTACCTTTCTCTGGATACCTTCAGCTACCAGGTAAAATAATAAAAACAGATTTGTTGGGTCATGACAGATTTCAAATATATAGTTAGGTCCATATATATTTGGACACAGGCACAATTTTTGTTTTGTTTTGTTTTTTCAGGTATTTATCAAAACATATTCAAGCTATAGTTGTATAATGGATATGGGCTGAAAGTGCACACTCTTTAACTTGAGGGTATTTAGGAATTTTAGGAATTACAGCTCTTGAGAGTAGCCACCCCTCCTTTTTTTAAGGGACCAAAAGGAATTTGGACAATTGAATCAAAAGCTGTTTCATGGACAGGAGTGGCCTATTCCTTCATTATTTCCAAATCAATTAAGCAGGTAAAAGGTCTGGGGTTGATTCTAAGTGTGGTATTTCATTTGGAATCTATTGCTTTGAACCTACATCATATGTTCAAAGGAGCTCTCCATGCAAGTCAAACAGGCCATCAATAGGCTTCAAAAACAAAACAAATCCATCAGAGAGATAGCAGGAACATTAGGAGGGGCCAAATCAACAGTTTGGTACATTCTGAGAAAAAAGAATGCAATTGTGAACTCAACAACATAAAAGGTGCAAATTCATAAGCCTCAAGAATAGAAAGGCCAGATTAGACTTTGCCAAAAAACATCTAAAAAAGCCTGACCAGTTCTAGAAAAGCATTCTTTGGACGGATGAAACTAAGATCAACCTGTACCAGAATGACGGGTAGAAAAAAGTATGGAGAAGGCTTAGAACAGCTCATGATCCAAAGAATACAACGTTGTCTATAAAACACTGTGGAGGCAGTGATGGCATGGGCATGCTTGGCTTCCAGTGGCATTAGGTCACTGGTGTTTACTGATGATGTGACAGAAGACAAAAGCAGCAGGATGAATTCTGAAGTGTATAGGAACTCAAAACACAGTTTTTTAAGGAAAATAAGTGGAATATGGAATATGGCCGAGTCAATCACCTGATCTCAACCCGATCGAGCATGCATTTCACTTGCTGAAGGCAAAACTAGTTTCAAGTTTCAAGTTTACTTTATTTATAAAGCACATTTAAAACAGCCACATGACTGACCAAAGTGCTTCACAAGAGAAACAGCATCATAAGAGTAGTAAAACTCAAAACTAAAGGCAGAAAGACCCATGAACAACAATTGAAGACAGCTGCAGTTTAAGGCCTGGCAAAGCATCACAAAGGAGGAAACCCAGTCTTTGGTGATGTCCATGGGTTCCAGACTTAAGGCAGTCATTTCTTGCAAAGGATTCTCAACAAAATATAAAAAATGAACATTTTATTTATGGTTATTTTAATTTGTCCAATTACATTTGCGCCCCTGAAAATGGGGGGACTGTGTATAAAAATGGTTGCAGTTCCTAAAAATTGAACTTGATATTTTTGTTCAACCCCTTGAATTAAAGCTGAAAGTCTGCACTTCAAATTTATTTTGGATGTTTCATTTTAATTTTGTTCTGGTGGCATATGGAGACAAAAGTATGAAAATTGTGCCTGTGTTGAAGCTCACATTATATATTTCTTTTGTTTTTCAATGATAAGTAAAGACACCATCATTTAAAAGTTTGGGGTTGGTAAGATTTCTTGATGTTTTTAAAAGAAGTCTCATGCTCATGATTTTAAATTTATTTGATAAAAAATAGATGAAAACAGGAATATTGTAAAAGATTGTTATGATAATGGTTTTCTATTTTAATGTTTTAATATGTAATTTATTTATGTGATGGCAAAGATGTATTTTCACCATGGATTTTCAGGATTCTTTGATGAAAAGACCAGCATTTATTTTAAATAGAAACCATATGTAACATCATAAATATCTACACGGCCACTTCTAATATAATAAGGAGTATCTTTAAAAAATAAGTACATAAATAATCACACTGACCCCAAAATTTTGAATGGTACATAATATATATTTCTGGTTTCACAGACAGGACTAAGCAAAGATTTTATAGCTACTTAATATGTAATTTTTTTGTGGAGTAGCCTATAATTATGTATTACTATTGTAATAAATTAATTTATTGTATAATATGTAAAATATTATACATTACAATATGTAAGTGTTTTAAATGGTATCAATCTTAATGTGTTATAAGTATTTCAGTGAATCATCTACTGACACAATCTTTTTCTTTTTTTTAAAGATAATTTCCAGAGGAAAAGTCATGCAGTTTGCCACAGTTAAGCGTGTCAGTGAAAAGAGTCAGAGCCTTAACATTAAGATCACCCCTGACATGGTGCCGTCTGCTCGGTTACTGGTGTACTACGTCCTGTATGGGGAGGAAATAGCAGAGCTGGTGGCAGACTCTGCATGGATTGATGTGAAGGCTAAATGTGTTCAAAATTTAAATGTAATGCCTTTTTCTCAGTCATCAGTAGTTGTGATGTGTTTTATGTTATTTATGAATTGTGAAATCATGACCTCATTGGAATATATTTCAGGTGGACATATCAACTCTCAACTCACAGTATAAACCCAAAGATAAACTCGAATTAAGAGTGTCAACTAAAACTAGAGAAGAGTCACTGGTGGCTTTTTCTGCTGTAGATACGGCCCTGTACAACCTTAAATCTAACGACAAAGACCCTCTGAAAAAGGTGAAATAGCAGATTTGTTGTTTTTTGTGTGTGGAAATGACAATGAGAACATGTGGATGATGCTTTTAAAAACAAAAACTACAAATTAAGGTCATGATACAGTTTTTTTTTATTCGCTTTGGTACTATTTTCACAAGTAAGGTGTACATTTTCAAAACTCTTAGTACAAAAATCCAAACTGATCACACTTGTAACGCAGCTAGTCATTCTTTCAAAACCTGATGGAATGCTTTCAGTCAGTTGCACATGTTTTCAGTCCACATAATCATTGTTTCAAACACAAGATTATTGTAATATGTAATGGGAACATTTGGTTTAATCACCGAAACACAACAGTATGATCTTTTTTCAGTTTAGTACTTTTAACATTCAGTTAATTCAATAGCAAACAATGCAAGATACATGTTTCAAATCACCCTCGTTGCTTAAATAATTACAGTTACACAGGCTACAGATGCCACAATTAGAAAATGCACTTACATTAACATAACTGACATAAAATCCATAATGTTTGTAATAATATCTATTCAGTGTGTTATCATAAGTTGTAGAGTATGACAGTCATGAGGTTTTGTGTAAAACAGAGTGTTCTGGCAATACAGTAAATGTTCCCACTGTACCATATGATTGAATCTATACTGTAGTTGATCTTTACAGATGAAGGGTGAGTTACAATAATGAGGCAGTCTCTCTATACCACGGTAATGCCTCTAATCAGTCTGATGTTATACAGTCAGTCCTTAGCCAGTTATACAGTCATTCTATCCTGCTTTTTGATTTTTATTTTATAAAAATATAATTTTGTATGATTTAAAAGCTGTTTTCCTCATGGGGACCAAAAAAACCCAAAACAATAGTCATGGTAAACCCTGCGTTGTGAACCAAATGTCCAACCAAAGGATGGTAATACTAGTAATTTTAGACCTAGTGGGGACATTTGGTTCACAACGCAGGATTTACCATGACCCCACACTCTCACTTTGGTAATTGTGGTGATCATCTAAGATAAATTGCTTATAATGTAAAAAGAATTCATTACATTTGGTTATCCATATCGGAAAATGCAAACAAGTTCTATAGAAACTATGCCTATAGAATCAATATCTATAGAAATCTATAGGTGTACCAAATGATCCATTGATTAACCATTAAGCTCAGTTGGATTAAATAATAGACAAATGTATTAAACTGAATGAGAAGAGATGCAAATCAAAAGTTTGACAGTACTAGCATTATGAAAGGCAGTTACTGTGAATGAAACACTTATTTTGTGTAGTGAAAACGATACTTTCTGATTTTGTGCATTGTACTAACACAATTGAAAATATGCTGAAATGTTTGAAAAAAGTGCACTTTTGATGATCTGCTGTGATATAAGTACTAAGAGTTTTGAAACTTTACCAGTTGCTTGTGAAAATTGCACCAAAGCAATTAAAAAAAACTGTAAAAATGAGTGATGATATGTGTTGTTTCTCATTGTTGCAGGTGCTACAACATGTTGAGCGAAGTGACTTGGGTTGTGGAAGAGGAGGAGGCAAAAATAATGGCGATGTGTTTGACCGTGCTGGCCTTATGTTCATCACAAATTCAAACGCCATAGCCTCAAGTGCAGGTACATGCTCATTTGTAAAGTCAATGAGTGAGTGTGACTTGTTACATCAAAACATCTCAGTAGAGGATGAGATAATTTGCCTGAACACTGGCAAACGTATTTTCTTTTCTTCTTTTTTAGAGGGGGCCTGCTCAGACATGGTTAGGTTGAAGCGTTCACCTGTCCTAGGGGAAAAGTTTGAAGCAAAAGGTCTGTTTGCAAGCATTTCTTGTTTGAAAACAGTAACATTATACACTAATAGCCTTTTTATCATTGCAACATCATCAAAATTAATTTATGCCCACATGTTTGTTGTACAGCCAAAGTATACGGGGCATCCAAGAATTGCTGCTTATCTGGGACACGCAGTATCCCGACACTTGAAACCTGTGGGGATCGTTCTAAGAGATTGCCTTTTTCTGAGTAAGGAATTAATAAGTTCTTTTAATGTGACACTTACATGAAATCATATTTTAGAGATCTTTTTGAGTTTCATATTATGTTTTAGTCCATCTGAATGAAACATATATATGTTTGAATGAAACTATATATCATACTTTAACATTAGCCTGTATCTTTACGCTGTGTAAAGTATTCTAGTGAATCAATTTATGACATAATCTTTCTGACAAACTTGTAGAAAGACTACTGAGTCCTGGAAGAAAAGGTGCCAGCGTGCCTTCTTGGAGTGCTGTGAATTTGCTATAAAGCTCCGTAAAGAGAATGTGGATAAAATCATTCTAAGTCGTGGAGGTATGATTGTTACTTATGTGACATCATCAACATAATGAATGTCTATAGTAACTTAGATGACTAAACATGTAAAAAGGCAGGATCTAAAGTTCTCCATTACGTAATGCAGCGATCGACTTTTTGCTGGATGTTATACCATCTCAGATAAGGAGCTACTTCCCTGAGAGCTGGTTATGGGAGGAACACACCAGCAAGTAAGAAAACTTTCTGAACCACAGCACCCTCTGTCTAATTGATAATCTTAATAATAGAATTTTGAAAAATATTCTTAAAATATATCCAATATATGCATTAGGATTGCACTGCTAATTAACTGATTTAAAATACATCAACATCTACATATGAGTGAAATTACTCTCTTTTTGTTAAATTATCCAGTTATACCTTTCATTTTAATCCGTTTAAGGTCTGGGTCAGTAAGCATTACCAAAAATCTTCCAGATTCACTGACTACATGGGAGCTGAAAGCAGTTGGGGTATTCAGTGAGGGTAAGGCAAAAAGCTGGTTCGAAATGATTTGTTTTAGCATCATCTGGTGGTTGAAAAAGGAAATATGTGTAGCCAAAAGCTTCTTTCAGATGAACACAATCGGAGATGTATTTAAAATATCCTTAGTCCTCCAAGGTTTATAATGGTTGTGAATGGCAGCCCAAATTTTCTACACTATGCCATGACGTACTACACATTATAGCATAGTACGTCATGTCATTGTTGTGGAAGTTAACACTTTTTGGACGTATACATCGAATGCATATGTCTGTGAAGCTGGAAGCTCATTATTTTACTTTATAAAGTTTTAAATAAGGATATTTGTCTTACACAAACGCATCGATTCGATTCAGAAGGCCTTTATTAACCTCCTGGGGTTGTATGGATTCATTTTTTTATGGATGGTGCATTTTTTTTTTGTCTTCAAAATTTGGGTTGCCATTCACAACCATTATAAACCTTGGAGGACTAAGGACATTTTTAAATATATCTCCGATTGTGTTCGTCTGAAAGAAGATAGTCATATACACCTAGAATGGATTGAGGGTGAGTAAATATGGGATAATTTTCATTTTTGGGTGAACTATCCCTATAACTCTTATTATCGCTTCAGTGTACAGTATGCTGATTTTATTTGCTTTGGTACTATTTTCACAAGTAACAAGTAAGGTGTACATTTTAAAAACTCTTAGTACAAAACTCCAAAATGATCACACTTGTAACACAGCTAGTCATTCTTTCAAAACCTGATCTCATGCTTTCATTCTAGTAGTACATATTCATTCTACATAATCACTGTTTCAAAACACAAGATCGTTATAATATGTAAAGAGAACATTTGGTTTAATCGTAGGAACACAAATGTATGTTCTTCTTTCAGTTTAGTACTTTTAACATTCAGTTAATTAAGTAGCAAACAATGCAAGATACATGTTTCAAATCACCCTTGTTGCTGAAATAATTACAGTTACACAGGATACAGATGCCACATTAGAAAACAGACTTACATTACCTAAATTACATAATTGACATAAAATCCATAATGTTTGTAAAAATATCTATTCAGTGTGTTATCAAAAGGTGTGAAGTATGACACAGTCATGAGGTTTTGTGTAGAACAGAGTGTGCTGGCAATACAGTAAATGTTCTAACTGTACCATATGACTGAATTTATACTGTAGTTGATCTTTACAGATGAAGGGTGTGTTACAATAATGAGGCATGGTAATGCCTCTAATCAGTCTGATGTTATACAGTCAGTTATACAGTCATTCTATCCTGCTCTGTTGACAAATTTCAACCCCTCTCTCTCTCTGTCTCTCTCATAACTATATATTATATCCCCTAACTCTAAACCTACCCATCACAGAAAACATTCTGCATTTTTACATTTTATAAAAAATATATTTTTCTATGATTTATAAGCCGTTTTCCTCATGGGGACCAAAAAAAAATAAAAAATAGTCATGGTCCCCTAGTGGGGACATTTGGTTCACAACGCAGGGTTTACCATGAACCCACACACTCACTTTGACAATTGTGGTCATCATCTAAGATAAATTGCTTTTAATGTAAAAAGAATTCATTACATTTGGTTATCCATATCGGAAAATGCAAACAAGTTCTATAGAAACTATGCCTATAGAATCAATATTTATAGAAATCTATAGGTGTACCAAATTATCTATTGATTAATCATTAAATCCAGTTGGATTAAATAATAGACAAATGTATTAAACTGAACGAGAAGAGATGCAAATCAAAAGTTTGATAGTAATAGCATTATGAAAGGCAGTTACTGTGAATGAAACATTTATATAGATGAAACACTTATTTTGAGGAGTGAAAACGATACTTTCTGATTTTGTGCATTGTACTAACACAATTGAAAATATGCTGAAATGTTTGAAAAAAGTGCACTTTTGATGATCTGTTGTGAGTTTTGAAAATTTACCAGTTGCTTGTGAAAATTGCACCAAAGCAATAAAAAAAAACTGTAATTAACTGCAAATTACAGTAGCACATTCTACCTTAAAGGCATAGTGCGCACAAAAAATGAAAATTCTATCATCGCTTAGTCACCCAGCCATCGTTCCACACATGACTTTCTTCTGTGGAACACACAACGGTAGTTTGAAGAGTGTTTAGGAACTAAACAGTTTTGATTTCCATTGACTTCCGATGTATGGACAAAAAATACAATGGAATTAAATGGGAACTGAAACTGTTCGGTTATCAACATTCTTAAAAATACCTTCTTTTGTGTTTCACAGAAAAAAGAAAGTCCCTTTAAGGCTATAGATCTCTGACTGTATCACAGTATGCAGTGTGCTCAGCTTGACCTTACATTTCTACTGTGAATGAACCCTGGTGAAAAATCCAGCTGCAGCATTATTGGTCATCAGCATAAGGTATGTTTTCCATGCTGGGATTAGCATGGGATGCTGGTTGATAATTTGCTGGTCCCCAGCATGGGAAGTGGGAGTGCTTCTGGTCCAGCACTAACCAGCAAACCAGCCCGTACCAACATGGTTGATTTATACTGGATTTTTCAGCAGGGAAGAACCGGAAATAATTACAGCCACACTTTTTAATATTTGTACTTTTACACATAATGAGNTAAAGAAAAGTGGTCCCTTTAAGGGAATGTGGCCAAGGAACCAAAGGGAACCTCGGCCAGTCACTCTTGAGGGGAACGGGGTCACCCTCATTGCCACAGGGAGGCCGACCTGTTCTTCTAGGGGAACAGACTTAGTTCAGGCCAACCCTGTCTGAATACAGAGCCTCTAAAAACGCATTCTTCAAGAAGATAGTAGGTAAGAGTGACTGCAGAAAGGCAGAAACCAGCTCAAACCCACGCGTAGAGACGGGCATCCTGGAGAGCAGAACTCAGCTGAGTGCTATGAACCCTCATATCGAGGGGAGATAATCCGCTCAACCTAGGATCTACCCAGTGCTTAATTAATGCACTGAGGAGGTGCACAAACCAGCCTGGGGCTGATTCTAAAGATGGGGCCTGATCAAGGCCTAACCATCATAATCAGCTTAGGGAGCTAAGCACTATTACAAACCCAACCCCAAGGGGGACCCACAGAGCTCACCTAACAGGTAGACTATGCCAAGAGCACATACTCATGAAGGCCCGAGAGGGGCTTACAACATGACAACAGTTTTATATATAAAAACAGAAGTAAACTTCAGAAAGTGGCCTGTTTTTGGTAAAAGCCATTCTGAACCTCTGTCTAAGCCTGCGGCAGACAGACAACTTCCATGGCAGCAATAGAAAGCTGCACAGTGCTCTTATGATAATCCACCCAACACAATCCGACAAGCAGTGTACTCAGTAAAAGCACCTTTTACTCTTTAAGCAAGAGGAGTACAGCGTATGCCAACAAGTGTTAAGGAAGGCCTGGAAGGCCTATAACCTCAACAGACACGTGGCATCAGCTCGTGGCAGTGTTTAGGTCCCAAGCCTGGTAAACAACCCGCAAAAGAGGGGGTTGGATCTACCACTTGGGCCCCTGGCCAACGAAAGTGTATATAAATAGTTCTCAGAGAGAAATACACCTAAACAAACACCAGTGTGTCCAAAAAAGGCGGCCCGCAGGCTTAGCATCCTTCAGGACACATGGCGTAAGTCTCGTGGCCGAGAGACGGGTATCCTGGAGAGCAGAACTCAGCTGAGTGCTATGAACCCTCATATTGAGGGGAGATAATCCGCTCAACCTAGGATCTACCCAGTGCTTAATTAATGCACTGAGGAGGCTGTGCGCTGAAAACCCTGAAAGGGGAGCACAAACCAGCCTGGGGCTGATTCTAAAGACGGGGCCTGATCAAGGCCTAACCATCATAATCAGCTGAGGGAGCTAAGCACTATTACAAACCCAACCCCAAGGGGGAAGCGCAGAGCTCACCTAACAGGTAGACTACCCAACACAATCCGACAAGCAGTGTACTCAGTAAAAGCACCTTTTACTCTTTTAAGCAAGAGGAGTACAGCGTACGCCAACACGTGTTAAGGAAGGCCTGGAAGGCCTATAACCTCAACAGACACGTGGCATCAGCTCGTGGCAGTGTTTAGGTCCCAAGCCTGGTAAACAACCCGCAAAAGAGGGGGTTGGATCTACCACTTGGGCCCCTGGCCAACGAAAGTGTATAGAAATAGTTCTCAGAGAGAAATACACCTAAACAAACACTAGTGTATCCAAAAAAGGCGGCCCGCAGGCTTAGCATCCTTCAGGACACACGGCGTAAGTCTCGTGGCCATTTCCAGGAGCACAAAGATCCAACCTAATCGCTAGGTGGCTCTTAGCTCAACTAGAATCATTGATTCATAGAGGCAACAATAGGTTAAACCAAACCTAAGTAAGGTTTCACTACTGACATCTCATCCAGAGGCGCACAGAAAAACACAATCTGTGCCAATATGTAAACTAAAAAGGAGGCCTGAAGTGGCCTGCCTATTCAGTGACACTTGGCTTCAGCTCGTGAATTTCCAGGGAACCAAGCTTACAGGGAACCAGCACTAACCCACTAACTATGGGAAGCTAACTGCTACCAGTGCTAGGCTACACTTTCCAAACAGGCAAAGTACCCTAAGTTTTTGTGACTAAAGGGAACCAACACAACCAACATGGTCTAAGGGAGGCTAATTAAGCCTACTACCTCAAACAAACATGCTGCAGGGCCCGAAGCAGTGTAATATCAAAACAGTATGTGAGCAAACTGATATCCATTAAGCAGCCAATATGAAAATTATTGCAAACTAGAAGGAGGCTGAACAGTCCAGCATACAATCGCCGTTATATGCAATATAGCTGATAAACAGATAACAAAGGGAGCTGACAGATACAAACTTTTCTCAAAAAGTGATCTAGCTACCCTGAGTATGCAATCCGTAAGGTGATGCACTCAGTGACACTGGGGAAAGGGTTCACCAAACACTTAAATAGTGTCCGCTTTTCTTTCAAAAAGGGCCTGCTATATATAAGCGGGTACCAACCTGTGGCAGCATAATGAGCTCACATACAAACTAAACATTCCAACAGGCAATGTACCCTAAACATGTGACTAAAGGGAACCAAACAAAGCCAACATGGTCTAAGGGAGGCTATAAGGCCTACTAACTCAAACAAACACATGGCAGGGCCTGTGGTAGTGTACATATGTGAGCAAACCATGATCAGTTAATCAGCATTGTAGAAAAACAACTGCTAACTAGAAGGAGGCTAAATATCATAAAGCCTACAATCCGAGTTATATGCAATATAGCCGCTAACAAGATCACCAGGGAGCTTAAATAGATACCAACTTTCCCTTAAAAAAGTGGTTCTAACTACCCTGAGTATGCAATCCAACAGGTGATGCACTCAGTGACACAAATAAACCTCTTAACTGGGGAATATGTAGTCACCATCCTCTCAAATAGAGGCCGCTTTACAGCAAAAAGGGCCTACTATTAAGAGAACAGGTGCTAACCTGTGGCAGCATAAGTAGCTCACATATATAGCAAGGGGATAATGGGCATATGGCCTAACAACTCCCTCGGGAGGAGGCCAGAACTAGGAACTATACAACCTAATAAGGGATAGTATACATAAGGTTATGTAAATAACACATCAAACCTAGCTCTAGCCTAAGCTACAGGCCTTCTTACAGGGCCACAAGCCTGAAGCCAGGGCTTCACCTCCCAATCTCATGGCTAAGAGAAAGAAAGTGAAGCTCACAAGCAAACAATGTCAGGCGGCCGATTAAGGCCGACCTAAACATGCATGATAACTGAAGTGACGAGTGCTAACTCAAACTACTCTAGAAAATAGCAGATGAGAAGCTACTCTAAACAACAGGTGGCTAAGAGGCGGCCATTTTGTGGTCTGCACAATATATACTCTAGCCAGTCTGTCAACTTCAGTTTGCCCAAAAACACCCTAATTTTCCTGACTACATGCTCAGAAACTATACAGGAAATAAGGTCTTATTTTAACGAATAAAATATATACCCTCCTGCAGCTCAAAAACCCAAAACTCCTAATGCTCCTTTTTACATGAAAGGATGGAATCTAAGGTTCTTTTAAGCCTAAAGGTCGTCTTACTATCAAACAGAACAGCGGGCTGATAGAAATAATGACTATGGGCCCTGCCATCAGTCTGACCATAAGAAGCATCTGAGCATGATATATGTTTATATATACACATAAATAAATATATATATATATACACAGGAGGTGGAAGAAGAAGAGGAGAGGGTAGATATAAATCGCCCTATATAGCTGGGGGATCGATTACAAACGCAACAATGTTTACAATCAATCACCCGTTTCACTCTCTCTTCCTCCTCCTCCCGTCTGTCTGGGTTCAGATACAAATCTGAATGGCTAGGGGTTTTTCCATGCCTTCCCGATATCAAACGCGGAGATCAGACCGGAATGGAAAGTATGGAAGCTGCCGTAATAATGGACAGAAAGGAACCGCTCGTCGAGCCGTCCGCGCGCGGCCACTTTCTTAACGCTGTCTCCCGGCAGCTGCAGCCCGCCGAGAAGCGCGTCCCAAACACACAGCAGCTCGCATACACCAGCCAGAGGGGCGCTCGCCGCCGGACGCGATGACGTCAAACACGAACGTCATCGTCATCCGGTCGCTCTCGCCAGCCCCAGGGAAGTTGAGAGAGAATAAAACTTTCTCAAACTTCCCAACGAGCTCATCTACGAGCCCTATGGTTGCAGCCACCGTTAAGCCTCAGCACAAACAGGGGCCAGAACCACCAGGCAGAGATGCAGACAGCTCTTCCCTCAGGAAGAGTGCCAAACGAGAACAGAGTAAACAACAGACAAACACACAGCAGTGCCCTCGAGCACTGTGTATGCGTGCTCCTCTCCAGACAGAAAAACGCTCAGAAAAATATGTATATCCAGTGTCAAACCCTGGGACACGGATAAACACACTCTCATGAACGTTTGTAAGGCATATATAAAAAACCCTACCGGAGTTGATATAGATGCAATCAGACAGAACAGGACCGAAAGACGATGAGATGAAGACTGTCTCTCCAGGGGCTCCTTTATACTTCCGGGTCGCGCCGTATGACGTCATAGGCTGTCGCCGGCCAATAGGAATTGGAGTTATTGGATAGTGCGAAAGGGAACGATACTTTCTGATTTTGTGCATTGTACTAACACAATTGAAAATATGCTGAAATGTTTGAAAAAAGTGCACTTTTGATGATCTGTTGTGATATTAGTACTAAGAGTTTTGAAAATTTACCAGTTGCTTGTGAAAATTGCACCAAAGCAATAAAAAAAAAACTGTAATTAACTGCAAATTACAGTAGCACATTCTACCTTAAAGGCATAGTGCGCACAAAAAATGAAAATTCTATCATCGCTTAGTCACCCAGCCATCGTTCCACACATGACTTTCTTCTGTGGAACACACAACAGTAGTTTGAAGAGTGTTTAGGAACTAAACAGTTTTGATTTCCATTGACTTCCGATGTATGGACAAAAAATACAATGGAATTAAATGGGAACTGAAACTGTTCGGTTATCAACATTCTTAAAAATACCTTCTTTTGTGTTTGACAGAAAAAAGTAAGTCCCTTTAAGGCTATAGATCTCTGACTGTATCACAGTATGCAGTGTGCTCAGCTTGATTTTACATTTCTACTGTGAATGAACCCTGGTGAAAAATCCAGCTGCAGCATTATTGGTCATCAGCATAAGGTATGTTTTCCATGCTGGGATTAGCATGGGATGCTGGTTGATAATTTGCTGGTCCCCAGCATGGGAAGTGGGAGTGCTTGTGGTCCAGCACTAACCAGCAAACCAGCCTGTACCAACATGGCTGATTTATACTGGATTTTTCAGCAGGGAAGAACCGGAAATAATTACAGCCACACTTTTTAACATTTGTACTTTTACACATAATGAGGTCATGTGACAAAATACTGTTTAAACAGTAGTATTCTAACAATAGGCGTAAGCTTCACAAAAACAGCATTCATTACAAACAGTGCATTCAGGAAATAATCCAGTATGCATACCTTTTGGGGTGTTTTTGATTATAATTTCAGACTTTCCTGTTCCTTTGATCAGGGATCTGTGTGTCAGATGAAAAGATTCAGGTGTCCCAGGACATTAGTGTGGATGTTCCCTTGCCATATTCCATGGTCCGTGGAGAGCAAATTGAGCTCAGGGGTTCAGTCTACAATCAGCGTTCTTCAAAAACTTGGGTAAGCGGTTCACTTCATATTCAGGAGGATGAGTTTAAATAGAAATTATTCTTTATAAACTACACTACCGTCAAAATGTTTGGGACAGTTTTTTTTAATGATTAATACTTTTATTCAGCAAGGACGCATTAAATTGATCTAAAGGGACGGTAAAGACTTTATGCTCTTTTGAACGTTCTATTTAATGTTTTAACATTCGTTTGCTCAGAAAATATTAAACAGCACATCAGTTTTCAACATTGATAATAACATTTGTTTATTTATGCATTTGGCAGACGCTTTTATCCAAAGCGACTTACATTGCATTATACTATACATTTGTATCGGAGTATGTGCAATCCCTGGGATCGAACCCATGACCTTGGTGCCATGCTCTAACCACTGAGCTACAGGAAAGCTGTATAACAAGAAATGCTTCTTTAGCAATAAATCAGAATATTAAAATGATTTCTAAAGGATCATGTGACACTAAAGACTAGAGTGATGATGATGAAACTTTACCTTTGCCATCACAAAAAAATTACACTTTAAAATATATTAAAATAGAAAACATTTTAAATTGTAATAATATTTCACAATATTATTGTTTTACTGTATTTTTTATCAAATGTAATCTTGGTGAGCATAAGAGACTTCGTTTTCACTTTATTTTAAGGTGTCATTGTTACAGTGTAATTATATATTTAAGTACTGAGTAATGTTAATTAACAACATGTACTTACACTCTAAAAAATGCTGGGTTAAAAAAACCCAAGCTGGGTAAAATATGGACAAACCCAGCAGGTTGGGTTAAAAGGCACCTATTATGCCCTCTTTCACATGATGTAATATAAGTCTCTGGTCTGGTCAAGTTTCAGCTTAAAATACCCCACAAATTTGCCCCTATTTGGGGGTGAGCAAAAACACGCTTTTTACTATATTACTATATTGCTGGCTAAAAAAATAAATCCAAAATTGGTTGAAAAAATTGGCTGGGTGAAAACAACCCAATCCCTGGTTTTGTCCATATTTAACCCAGCAGTTTTTAGAGTGTACTATAGGGTTAGGGTAGGATTAGGGTTTGGTTGAGGGTTATTTGCATGTAATTATGCATAATTACTATGGTAAGTACATGTAACATATGTAACAAGGACACTGTAAAATAAAGTGTTACCGAGACTTCTTTCAAAAACACTAACATATCTTACCGACCCCAAACTTTTGAACAATGGTGTATATAGTACATCTAATATGTGACATTATGGTGATAAACTCATTACAGTTTTCTTTCTCTCTGTATCTTTCTATATCTCACACATACATGAATAGTTCAGTGTGACCCTAACGGCAACAGAGGGAGTATGTGTGTTTCATGGAACTCAACAGGAGAAAAATGGAAAGCCAAATGAAATCAAGGGGCAAATAGACGGTCGTTCAGTGGCTTTGGTCACATTCTACATCATGGCCTTGGAAGCGGGCACTCATACACTCACTTTCACTTTAACAACTAAGTGGGGGGGTGAGACTGTGGTCAAGAAATTGAAAGTGGTGGTAAGAAGCAATACACAGTCAGGACTGTAGCTTTGTAACACTGTGTAACTACTCTCTAAATACATACAAACAAATTTTTTAATTCTGATTTGTTTGAGTTAAAGGATTAGTCCATTTTTAAATAAAATGTTCCTGATAATTTACTCACCCCCATGTCATCCAAGATGTTCATGTCTTTCTTTCTTCAGTCGAAAAGAAATTAAGGTTTTTGATGAAAACATTCCAGGATTATTCTCCTTATAGTGGACTTCAATGGCCTCCAGACGGTTGAAGGTCAAAATGACAGTTTCAGTGCAGCTTCAAAGGGCTTTAAACGATACCAGATGAGGAATAAGGGTCTTATCTAGCGAATCGATCGGTCATTATCGAAAAAAATACAACTGTATATGCTTTATAAACACGTTATCGCCTTGCTCGTGCTTCCGCTTTCCACATTCTTCAAAAAGCTTACGCTGTATGTCCTATGCCTTCCCTATATAACTTATGGAAAAAAACGAAACTGGCGCCACGTTCGTTCCGTAAGTTGAATAGGGAAGGCATAGGACATACAGCGTAAGCTTTTTGAAGAATGTGGAAAGCGGAAGCACGAGCAAGGCTATAACGTGTTTATAAAGCATATACAGTTGTATTTTTTTCGATAATGACCGATCGATTCGCTAGATAAGACCCTTATTCCTCGTCTGGTATCGTTTAAAGCCCTTTGAAGCTGCACTGAAACTGTAATTTTGACCTTCAACCGTCTGAAGGCCGTTGAAGTCCACTATAAGGAGAATAATTCTGGAATGTTTTCATCAAAAACCTTAATTTCTTTTCGACCGAAGAAAGAAAGACATAGACATCTTGGATGACATGGGGGTGAGTAAATTATCAGGAACATTTTATTTAAAAGTGGACTAATCCTTTAATATTTTGAAAGTTACAGTGTGTTTTTATTGTACATTGATCTCTTTTATTTCAAAAGAGTACAGTATATATGATTCCTCATGATATTTTTGCCTTAAAATTGAGAACTAAACCAATTATATTTCAGTTTAGTATGCCTGTGATTATGACGTGATAGACTAATGTTCTTGTACTTTACAGCCAGAGGGAATTAGAAAGGAAATACAAATTGGTGGAAGAATAGATCCAAATGGAGTCTTTGGTAAGGACATCTGAAGAGTAACAGCATGCCCTCTGCTCATGTCCTGATGGAGTTTCACACCATTTTTTTCCCCTTTCTTAGGCACTTCCATGCGAAAACTTGAGTTAAAACATGTAATTCCACCAAACATTGCACCCAAGTCAACTGTGGATCGTATTCTAACAATTAATGGTATGATGCCTGTGAAGCTTGAACACATTTGTGCAGATGCTAAATGACACTTTCTACACTATACTATAGAGAATTATTATAGTACTGTAGTAGAACCACAGAGCTAAAACAGATTTCTGCGATAATGTTTCTTTTATAAACTGCATAGATTAAAAATGATTATACTGGAGGCTCCAGAGGCCCTATATGTGTTTTATAGTGAGGAAATGTTGCCAAGTCACACTTTGTAACTCTTCATGTTCAGGTGAAGTACTGGGAGAGCTTCTGTCAATAATAAATAACCCAGAAGGTTTAAAACAGTTGACTAACCTGCCACGAGGAAATGCAGAAATGGAGCTAATGGGTCTCCTGCCGATCTACTATGTCTACCACTACCTAGAAAAGACAGAGAAATGGGACATTCTGGGGAAAGAGTCAGCTGCAAGTGAAAAGGAATTAAAGAGGAAGATGCAAGCTGGTGGGATGTTTGTTTCAGTAGAGTAGAATAAAAATTGAAGAATAATTGTAGTTTTCCCCCCTCACATTTCTTGTATATCATGTTTCTTTTTTTTTTTAAATTATTATACTTTTTTTATTCAAAATGTTCTGTATACTCGGTTTCAATATAACAGTAACAATTTAAGGATAATTTCCATCTTATAATAATTACATTTTGTTTTTACTTGTTTATCTGGTACAAAGTAACTGTATCAGTTGTTGTCAGAATAATGAACTAGATTTAACGACTCACTGTTCCTTTACAGGCGTCACCAGCATCATGTCATATAAGCTGAAGAATGAATATGCTTTCAGCATGTGGTCGAACAAGGACAAATCAGCTAGTACCTGGTAAACAACTGCTCAATTTCTTGTTTGCCATATTTTTTCCTCATTGGCAACTGAAAAAAATCATTGTCTCAATGTTTTAAATATTCAGATAGCAATACATACAGAAATTAAGTACAATTTATGTGCTACTAACATTCTACTGAAGGTGTAATGCTGTAAAATCTTCTTTAGGGTGACGGCTCTTATAGCCAAGACTTTGGCTGACATGCATGAATATGTCTCTTTGGAGTCTGAAGTGCTGATCAACACCATCTATTGGCTAATTAAAAATCGCCAGAATGGTGATGGCTCGTTCTATGAGAAATCACAAACCAATCCAATAAAACTCATGGTATGTGAAGAAAATAAGTGTTAATGATATTATATTGTATATTTCAGTGTTTTGATCAAGATTGTCTTGTTTTTTAAGGGTGCCGGAGCAGATGTCACTGAAAAGACGGTCTTCCTCACATCTTTTGTCATGATTGGAATTAAAAATGCTCTGAAGGTCCCAAAGGTTAACATACAGGTATGACTGCCAGTAAAATCTGACCAATCAGAAACTTAAATGTGGGATTATTCCTTATTTAGTCAGTAAATAACAGCACAATTGTCTCTCTAGGCCTTTAAAGATGCTTTAGATCATGCCGCGCAGTACCTCTCCTCTAAGTCAAAGAAGACTGAAAGTTTATATGTTAGAGCCATTGCATCCTATGCTCTGACACTGGTAGACATCCATAGCATGCCAGCAGTTGGTCTATATGAAAAAATCAAACAGCAGGCTCAAGTTAAAGGTAAAATTAAAAAAAACAAAAAACAATAATAATTAGGGGTTAGACCCTCTCATTTTTTACCAATAACTTAAAACGACCAATTTGTCTGTACATCTCGCATTTTCAGGAAACCCAGCTACAGTTCGTTTCTGGGAAGACTCTAAACCTAAGAAGGATTCATTAAAACCCAGTGATGTGACAGCAAAGACTGTGGAAACAACAGTTTACGTCCTGCTTAACACTTTAGTCAGAGGTGATTCCACCTATGCAAAGCCCATCCTGAACTGGTTAACACAAGACCAGAGATTCGGAGGGGGCTTTCATTCAACACAGGTACTCCAATTCAATATATACAGTATATTAAGTTTTTAATGTTGTGTTTATCAAATGTGATCTGACTTTCCTCAAATTTTCAGGACAGCATTCTTACTTTGGAGGCCCTTACCAAGTACAGCATCTTAGCCAGTCAAGCCACCTTAGACATGGTGGTTGACATTGAATACAAGACTAAAGGTGACATCAGCAGAATCAAAATAACTCAGCAAAAGCCTGTGGTTAAACCAATAGAGGTATTAATTTTTTTTAATGATGTTAACGGAATTATTTTTTAATTTATTATTATTATTTATAAATTATTTATGATTTAAATGGCATTCTTCTGTTTTCTTTGAAAAGGTGACCAAAAATGATGATATAATAATCAAAACTGCAATGAGCTCTGGTGTTTCATTTGCCAAAGTAAGTGAGCTTGTATTTAACATAGGTATCATAGGTATACTGTTTAAAAATCAGTATCAGTTATTGGTTGATATTAATAATATATATATAAATATTGGATATTTATTTGTCCACCCTCATTTTCATCTATTTTTACATTTAGACTACTTCTGCCATCTTCTAGCATTCGCTTAAATTTAATTTCAGATATCAAAGTGATTTTTTTTTACTTTTCAGGTTATAGTGTAATAATGCCCAAATTTATAATTTAAAATCGATTTTACTGATTTTTATTTGTTTTTATTTGCTTTCACAAAATAGTATAGTCAAATTTTAATATATGCCATTGATCAGTATATCGACCAGATTTTAAAAAAATATATTTTTTAAAACATTCATTTTAAAGGATGGTCATTTTCAGTGTATTTAATAAACACTACAATGTTAGACTTCTTTTTAAGTATCCTATGCATGGAACAAAATGTATTTATTGATTTATTTATTAACCTAATATTTGACAGCTGACAACAGTCTACTATGAGATGACAGAGAGCAATGAAAATTGCCAATTTGAAATGTCAATTGACATTCATGACAGTGTCCCATTTTCAGATGGTACGTTCTGTAATTTTGTCTACTTTTATTCACCCAGTTGTCTTTTTAAATGAGCTAATTTGATTTCTTTGTGAGCAGATCCTATGCTTTTGTCACAGAGAATTGTGGCCTGTGCAAAGTAAGTCTGTAGAAACTCCCCATAAGAAGTTACAGGTTTTAAGTGTCTTAAAACAATTGCCATTAAAAAAAATGCCATTATGTGTAAAGATACAAGCCACATGAAAATACATTTGAAACGGAGTCAGGACTCACTGTGATGGAAATTTATTTGCCAACCGGTGTGATCCCAATCCAGGAGGATCTAGATATGGTGAGACACTAAATGCAAATACATTTCCATAGAAAAAATCCATTGTTTCAGTAAAACTGTAGAGACATTTTATGTTTCTATATTTTGCAGTACCAAAATGGACTTGAGTCTATGATTTCCAACTATGAAATAATTGGTGACCAAGTCATCCTTCAAATAGATTCGGTGAGCATTGATGGACAAAACAAACTTTTGGATTATCACTATTTGCATTAAAATATGGTGTGTATTTCATCTTGTAGAATATTTCTACTGTACAATTTTTATCATGCAGATACCATCAAAAGATTTCTACTGTGTGGGTTTCCGTATTCAAGAGGAATTTGAAACTGGCATGACCAGAGCCTCTGTATTCAGAGTTTATGAATTTTATGATCAAGGTATAGCGTTTCCACAAATGTTTGATTTATGTCAGGCTGAACTGATTTTGGCTACATAAAACAAGCTTTCTCATCTCATTTTAATAGAAAATAAGTGTATGAAGTTTTACCAGAAACAAAGCCGCAAACTATTGAGACTCTGTGAGGGAGACCAGTGTCAGTGCATGGCAGGTAAGCCACATAAAAGCAGAACAAAACAGAAATAAGCAAAAAAACAGAAATGAAACAGCTATTAACAAAAATAATGAATCGTTTTTATTGTATCTCACTTCTTCGGGCCTCTGGCAGTCTGGTATTTTTGCCAATTCAGACTTACAACACTCTCGCAACAGTCATTTATCCAGATAACATTTTCCTAACGTTCCCATTAAGTTCTTTCTGAATGTTCTCTGAACGTTCAAGATGTCCAGTGTTGAAATGTTCTAAAAAAAAAATTTCTTGGTTATACCCGAACTTTAATGGAACATTCCATTTTATCATTTTTGCCAAACATTATGGGAACAATACTTTTGAAAGTCCTCTAAACGTTCTGCAACAAGTAGAAACATTTAAAAAACATTCAACGAACATCCAACTAAAACGTTTCAGAAAAAAATGCTCCATGATCGATGCGTAAATAATGTTTTTGTGCTAATGTTTTGAGAACATTTTACAGATCAGATAACTTTAAATGAACATTCTATTAATGTTACTGGAATAATGTTTGTTCATAACTTTTAGAGAACCTTACCAGTATGCAAGCCAAAGTTCTGAGAATGTTCCCTTTACAGCCAAACAGCCAGTGTTAAATTAATCCGATGTGGATTATATAAACGCTGGCAGTGTTCATTTAACCCTAAAAGTGTTCATTTAACACTGGAGGTTTTACTGTTTGGGTATACTGCTGTCGCCCATGAAGTTACCATTTACATATATGTGTACTGAGCTTAATGTATCTGTGTTAGTATAATAACAGTTTATCTGTATTTCCATGTCCTTTTTTAAATTAGCGGAATGCTGCAACTTTAAATCCACCGTTGATCCCACAATCACTGCTGAACAGCGCAAAAATGATATGTGCAAAGAAAGCATGAAATATGGTAAATACTGATCCTCATGAAGCTTCAGGTCACATAAAAATCACAAGATGTCACATGGCAGTGGTATACATTTGCACAATGATGCATGTCATTTAATGTTTTTTCCCTTTTTTCTAGCATTTAAAGTGGTAATTGAATCCTCTGAGGCAGGAGGAGATTTTGTGACCTACAAAGCAAAAGTTAAAGCAGTGCTCAAAAAAGGCAAGAGTATATCAAATATGATCATTTGTGTTAATATATTATAAAGTTTAAGTTGTAAATTATTTAAAGTAAAATTATCTGAATAAACAATGAAATAAGTTGCATAACAGCTGCAATCAAGAATTTCTCTTCTGCAGAACAAACGGACGACTTAAAAACAGATTCAGAGATAGATTTTGTAAAGAAGGCAACTTGCACTGAAACAAATTTCGAAGTTGGCAAGCAGTATCTGATCATGACTGCTGAGAGTATAAAGATAAAAGTGGATCGTGCTTATAAGTGAGTTATTTTTTGCTTTCTTGCTCATGTTTTAAAAATCACATCATAGCTAAGGATCAAGATTTTGGGCAAGACTATCTGCCCGTTCCACCAAAAAATATTTGCAATTTTTTGTTAATTCATCATAAATTCCTTAAATCTGTTACGTAACACCTTGAATTACTACAACACATTATAATGTGAGAGTGTTTCACATTAATTAATCAGCTATTATGTAGGCTACAGAAGCCTCAGAACTGATTTTCTTAATATCATGTTTCAGGTATAAGTTTCCTTTGGACTCACATGCATGGGTGGACTGGTGGCCACTTGAATCTGACTGCAGGAATGATGCCTGCAAACAATACACCCGTGTTTTGGATGATTTTGAATTCGATTTCGTATTATCTGGCTGTGATTAATTGTAAATTGCAATGTCAATAGAAGAGATCGTTCTTATGCATGTTCTTATTCTAACAACATCCTCTGAATAAGAATAAACAGAAATGTTCAATAAAAAATATTTTTATCTAAAATTCTAGAAATTTTAAATATATGTGATAATTTTATAAACGTAGCCATTTATTTTGTATTAACCACAATCATATGCAACATTAAACAACAAAATCAAAGTATTACATGTGCAATTTACCTCAAATTTGAATTGTCAAACTTGAATCCAACATTGCCTAATGACAAAAATGTGTTTAGAATAGTGTTTGTTGTTATTTATGTATGTGCATGCAGTTATTATAATATTTTGCTAAACATTGTGAAAAATATTCTGGCTATTTAGATATGCAGTCTGCTTTGAGCTCAGAGTGCTCTTATTTTGAAATACCAGCAGTTGAGTCACATGACCTAAACATCACCGCGAATCATTTGAGTTAGTGCTAGAGAATCAGAAAAGAGAATGATAGCCCAGTTTAAACCTTTAGAAACGCATGAACTATATATGACACCTGGAACAAGAGTTAAAGGTAACAGGCTTGTATACGCTTTGACAGGTTTTAAGAGTGAATTATAATAATCTGACGGTTACTGGATGATTGTTAGGAATCCTAACCGGTCGCTATGGAAACTGGGCTAACAAAAACTGACGAGTCTTCCTAAAACAGTGAGTGGCCATGCAGTTAAAATCTTTTTAATATAATTTTTTTGTTATTAGATGACTTCAGTTCTTTGCATTTTGTCAGATCTGCATTGTAATTTTTAACATAAAGCAGAAGAAACAACTAGCAGTTACGTTTTAGCAGTTGAGTTGATTTAGGATGAGCACCGTGTTCGCTCGCCTCCTCAGATACAATTAATAACGTTACCCCATTAGAATAAAATGAAAAGAGGCAGTCAGAATCGCAAACAATCACCAACAACAGGATCCAAATGTTCCAAGAGCCCCCAGAGCAAATCTGTGACGCCCAACACCATCTCATTGTCGGAGACTGAGGATGGAGGTCCTAGAGAAGATCCCAGTGATGATGGTAAATCTGTCTCTTATTGCTTAGATATGTCCTACAGTAAGTTACAGGAGTCACTCTCATCTGAAGGTAATTTATCCAAATTCATTCAACAAGTGGATGTTTCTTTAACTTTGGGCACTTTTATGTCCTTAGGTTTATTTAAAAAAAAACCTTTAACTTTCACCCTGCCTTCATTTATTTACTTTTCATATTACTTTTATGTTTAGATGTTCTTGTTTTACTCTTGTCTCAGATGCAGAGTTATAATTAAAACTAAAAATCCATTAAAAATGGAATTAATCCATTAAAACTATGATGAGAAAGAGTGAAATAAGCATAAATCATTTCAGCATTTATGTGAGAAAACCATTTATATTATTATTTTGGTACTGCAATCGACAGTTAGTGTATTTGTTTGCTATGAGACCTTATGTGTGAAAGAAAATGAAGAAAAATTGTTCAATGTCACGTGTGAACTAAATATTTTATTCAGAGCCATTTCAAATCATGATGAAATGTTACCCAATTAGTGTGAAAATAGTATTTATTTATTTATTTATCATTTAGCTATGTAATGTTATTAAATGTTAAAGACCCTTTTCACATTTCCGGGTTTCTCAGAAGCGGAAGTCGTCATAGATGGGTAAACTTTTATAGTGGTGTATGAGAGACTTTATTAAATATATTTTTTGTGTTTCCAGTTGCGCAAATAGCAAAAGAAAAACTTCACAATATTGTTTTCAAAACTTTCAAAAAGAGGAAAAAATAGAGAGCGATTGATAATGGCAGTCAGAAGAGAGAATTTTTTTTTTTTATCGTCACTCTCATAGCAGCTGTAATAGAAACACCCTCACAGCAGTGTTAACTAGTTTTTTGTAATTTGATGCAAAGGCAACCCCTTCAGCCTGACTTATTCACGATACAGCACTAGCCTCGAGTACCTTAGTGCTTTTATAAAAGGGTTACCACACAATACAAATATTAAAGCCTGAAATATGTATCAATGCAACTTTCATGAAATAACCTTTTTCTAAAAGCCTTCCTTCCGCCGGAAAAAATAGTCCCTGACCATGAACAGCAACAGAAGTTACATTTTCACGCCATTAGATGGCGGCAAAGACTGTCTTTATGAATGTGTCAGTCAGTAGCGAAGACTTTTACATTGAATTATTTTTTTATATTATTTTTCTCATAACAATCTTCTACATAATACAGTAAGCTTCAATGAACAATATCAATTGAGAACATACAGTTTAAGTTGCTAAGTGTGGTCGCTAAGGGTGTTGTATAGTGATTCACAGAACCATTGGGTGAAGCGGTCATAGCCATGTTTTATCGTGAATAAACCACAGCTAATGACCAATCAGAATCAAGGACAGGAACTAATCATTTTATAAATGTACATCCATTTAAAAAAAAAAAAGGAAGAAAATATAAAAAACAGGTTTTACGATGTTGTTGACCATTAAAACTCGTCATCACAGTCTGTGAAAAGGGTCTATTAATATAGTATGTTTAAAAACAATGTTATTAAAAACACTACACTATGTAATTTATGGCCCTCTAGCGGTTACAAAACAAAACTGCATGCGTTTTGCGGAAGAACATTATTGTGTGCATCTCAATCAGCTCCCTAGTTCAGTAGTCAGGGCACTAATCAGGGATTCGGCCACATTCATTTACACGATTCACGATATACTGATTAATGATTCACGACCTAGGAAGCTAGGGAGCTGATTGAGACGCAGGGATTGTTTTGGTTGTGCGTGACTGTGCGGATGAATATGGTTCGCCTTTCTCTTAACTAAAAAAAGAGAGATTATCCTACTGCTCATTAAACATTTACTACTTGCCTTAGAGATATAACCAGTTTAGATGGAAAGGATCTCAAGTTACGTAGTGTACCTTTAATTTTTAAAAGTCCACAGGGCGAAAAGTAACAAATTTTCATCCAATGCAATTAAGCATTTTATAATAGCACAATGATGAATAATTTCATTATTTTTTAAGAGTTTCACCCTTACTTGAACTTAATTTGCAACCATATCAGCTTCTCAGATCATTAATTACTTGGCTGCCACCAGTTTTTGTAAATATCTGCACTCAATAGTGTATTATCCATTTACACAAATATCTACCCATAGACAAAAGAAAATATAAGGGGACAAGATACATCACAGAAGACTTGATCAGGAGATTGACTAAATGTGAAAATTTAGTCCTTGTGCGTACTCTGGATCTGTCTACGTCTAGGGGAAGTGACAAACAATTTAGGGTAAGATTTGGACATTTGATTAATGCGCAGTGTGAGTGTAAAGCTTATATAGTTGCATTTTACATTCATTTATATTGACTTCTGTGTGTTCATGTTTTTTTTGTTTTTTTAAGTATATTGAACATTTAGACAAGTGCGAGCACCTGCAGGTTCTCAATCTCAATAACAACAGGATTGAGAGAATTGAGAAACTAGAGAAATTATGTCAATTACGGGAACTCCACCTTTCCAGTAACAGGATACAGTAAGAATATGTCATTTGTAATAAAAATTACTGTATTAATATATCCAAACAATTACAGTCTTCATAGTGTTGTAACAGAATTAAAAAATATAAAATTGTAAAAGTTTTAAAATATAATCTATATTTCAATTATCTACAGAAAAATTGAAGGCCTAGAGCACATGACAAAACTTCAGGTTCTAAATTTGGCCTTCAACAACATTGAACATCTTCCGGTCTGGATGGCAAAGAAGCTCAAATCCCTTCAGACCATAAACCTACACAGCAACAAGATATTCTCTGTAGGTATAATTTATCTGGGTTTTTCTATCTCAGCATTTGCTTATATATGTTTATCATGTGTTTAAAACAGCCAATCAACAGAAAAAAAATCTTAAAGGGATAGTTTACCCACAAATGTTACTTTTAATCTTTTGTGGAACATAAAAGAAGATATTCTGAAAAATGTCTGTGTTTTTTTGTTTGTTTTTTTTGTCCGTCCATACAATATAAATCAAAGGGCACCAAAACTGGTAACATGCTTCAAAATATATTCTTTTGTATTTAGCAGAAGAACAGGTTTGGAACAACATTAGAGTATGTAAAGAATGACAGAATTTTTCATTTTTGGGTGATCTATCCCTTTAATGTCACATATTTAACTGTGTTAAAAGTAAATTACTCATTGTTTGTAATGCACAATTATGTTACTTACAACATTTTCCATCTTTGTGACCTAGCTTCATGAGATGGCTAAACTAAAGCCTCTGAAGAACCTGACGAGTCTGAGATTAGCAGAAAACCCTGTCTCCAGCCTGCCCCATTATCACCTCTTCCTAATCTTTCATCTGAGGTCACTGGAAATACTGGATGGGCAACCAATCAGTCCACAGGAAAGAGAGCAAGCACATCAACGCTTTCACATGGGTACACCATCTCATCTTCTACATTTATCTTATCTTCATATGAGCTATTATAATCTGAGCCCCTTTGTGCTGTCTTTACAGAGGAAGTGGAGCGTTTGGAGCAAGAGCTGGAGTTGAGAGCTGAGGAGACTGCACGGCTTCAGAGAGAGCGGACCGCAGCACTGGAAGAACTGGAGCGGCAGGAAACAGTAAACCAAAACCTGAGACACCAGAATCAGGAACAACAGCGGGGTCACGAGGAACTCAGGAGTGAGCTGGACACAAAATCTGAACTGGTGGGTGATGGAGTCTTCACTGTCATAGGGTGGACCATTTTGTCCTCACATACAACTGTGATATCTTATGTAAACAATAATAAAAATAAAATAAAAAGCTTTTTGTAAAAAAGCTTTTTAAAGTCAAAATTAAATCCAGATTTACTTTTTTAAAAGGGTTAGTTCACCCAAAAATGAATAATAAAGGCTGGAATACACTATTCCAGATGTTCTGGGGGTACATGACAGGGTTTGGTAAAAAAAAAAAAAGACAACGTGAAATTTAATGTATTATTTAATGAAAATCCTGACCTTAGCTGTTTGTCTTCTGTGCACGACTGTGCATTCATTAGAGTCTATTAGCAGTTCACTCAGTCTCGCCCCCAAAAAAGTTACAATAAAATCAAGATAAATAAAAATGTGACACAAAATACAATCCATGTACTTTCTTCTCTGAGATGAATATATGTTTTGTGTTCGTCTCAACAAGAAGTTATCACGTTCACATCTGTCACCTGTCATTCTGACTGCTATCTGACAACTGGAGTTTGAGATTGGAGATGTTCATCTCAGAGAAGAAAGTAAACAGATACTTTTTTTGGAATTTCTGGGAATTGTATTTTATGTTTACTTTTTCTAGGCAAGTCGGAGTGACCTAATAGGGTCTTGTACTCCCAGTCGTGCAGAGTAGACCAACGGGCAAGATCAGGATTTTAATTAAATAATGCATACAATTTTGGGTTGTTTTTTAACATATACCCCCTGAACTCTTGGAATAAACAGCAGATGTTGCATGGGATTATTCTGTGATACATTTGCATCTTTTTTTAAAGCTTACTTTTTACTGGCATTATATGGGCGAGCACAACCAGGACATTTTTCTTTTGTTGAATACTGTTTTAATCTGAAATATGTCACATAACGGAAGGAAAAATGGGTTGTAAATTTGTCATGTTGTTTCATGTTGACTTCTCTTTAAATCGTATCTTTAAATTACTTATATCTTCTTTCCGATTAGTCTCCAAATTTTTGCGCGCGCACACTCAAAATTCACTCACAGTGAGCACTCAAGTACACATTAATTTTCCAAAATGTACATTAATTTTCCGGTCTATTTCTAGCCAATTTCCTGTTCAGCTCTATCTTCTTACTCCATGATTTTGCACCTACTCCAAAGGTATTTTGTGAATGGTATTGAAAAGTGTTTTTGTGTGTGTTGCCTCATTTATCATCGCTTTAATTGAAAAGAAATTCTTGGAGAGCCTGCATTTGGAAAAAGAGAAGAAAAGGGGAACACAATCTGTTTCAACTATTATGCTCGTTGCTATAAAGCTCTTGCTCAGTATTTTATTTATAGTATACAAAATTTCAAACCACTTGGCATTTATTTATATTGCACGAGCACACTTTTCAAGCAAATCATTTAACAGAAGTAGTTTTGTTAGGTTTTAAATGAAAAAACAATAGATATATATTGTTCAAGGTACTGCTTGTAATTGGACACTTTCTGTCAGACATTAGTGGATCACGTTCATGGTCATCTGCTTGGACACAGGTAAATTTGAGTAGAACTGACTTCATACAGAACATCTGCTAGAAGTCTACTTGAGACCACTTAATTATGGGTTATTGCAAATCTGGCTCTAATGCCATTCCTCTAACTTTCCCTTCCCTATTGATTTATCTTTCACTCCTGTGCTCTTACATAAACTGTCTGCATGTCTTCTACTGTCTCTTCTCTTTTTTCCTGCTTCAATCTCAGCTTCCATATCATGCTCCTCTGCTGGATTCTCTCTGTCAGGTATTTACATGTCCTTTAACCTATGTGCCCCACCAATTACTGAATGATGTCAACATTATGTTCTCCTGTCCTCTCAGGTGCTTGCTTTAGAGAGCGTTGTTGATGGTATGCCATTGATATGTTCTTTAGCATGTTTCTGAGGTGTCTGCATGTGTGCATTCTATATTAATGGAAATCTTCAAATATCATTCATTGCTGTGTATTTCCAGTATACACAGTGTACTGTAACAGTTTGTAGTACACATCTTTAAGATCCAATCTCATTCTAAGCTGAGAGGTTTGTAGTGATGTGTGGCTGATGTGTTTTATGGTGGTATATAAAGTGTTTTGTTTAAATCATCTCTTCCTCATTACACAGCTGAAGCAGAAAACAGTGGAGTTGACCCAGGCCTGTCAAAAACACTATGAGCTTGAGCAGGAGTTGGCTTTTCACAAAATAGATATCAAGTTTGAACCTCTTCCATTTTATCCAGACCCTGTAAGTTTTTGTTTTATTTGGGTTTAATAATAGCTAGAGGATAAAAGTGAATAAAAGTAGATAATTCATTGTGATTTGTTTTGAGTAAGAGGAATTAATTATTGTTTTTTGTTTTTAATTGGTAAATTTACACTACCGTTCAAAAGTTTGGGATCGAGGGTTTTTGAAAGAAGTCTTTTATGCTCCCCAAGGCTACATTTTTCCATCCATCCATTCTCCTCCACTTATCCGGGACTGAGTTGTGGTGGCATCAGGCTAAGGCCCAATCCCATGTCTACCCCTTACCCCTTCCCTTTCTCCTACTCTTTTGTTTTGCGCGTTCACATGAAGGGCTAGGGGTGTCTCAATTCTCTTTTGGCTGGAGTGTTAGGAGTAAGGGGAAGGGCCAGATAGCCCTTCAAACAAAGATTTTTCGGGACCACACTTCGAACGAAAGGGTATGAGAAATTTCCCTACACCGACTACCGTGCTGCTAGAATTCGTGTAGTGATCATGGTAGTGATATTTCCACTCAGGATCGATCACTTGTGTGTTACCTGGCTGCCAGTTTCTCCGTAGCTTTCTAAACACAATATTTGAATGACGTGAACACAAATGAATAATACATTTAAAATAAATATCTGGTCATCCTTCATAGCGCAGTCGCTATTTACATCTCGTATTGCCTGTAAACTCTTGTGTTACCAAGGCAACAACTGACTCGTTTTTATTACATTGCAAGGAGCTCCGTTATCGCAGCACCACAGTAGAAAACAAAACCATATCCGTACCGGCCGGCTCAGCATGGAGTGGAATGGTTAAACAAACAGTTTGGCCCGATGGAAAATCGGCTCCACCAGTCTTGTACGTTCTATATCATTCTGTATGTTCTTGGGGAAACTCAAAGGCTTATACGTTTTTGAACTAAAACCGTGAGCGGCATTTTCTAAAGTGCAAAATACAGCACAAAACAACGTTGGGAGTGAGCAATCTGGACTTCAGCACTTCAATGCTGTTCATACTGGTTAAATGTTACAGGACACTAATAAAAGAAACTAGGTATGATGACGTGTGTAATGGTGTAGTAGTGGTGTCACTCTGTTTCAAGGGGCAAGAGGAAGGGTGAAAGGTTAGGCGAAGGAGTATAAAATAGAATTGGGATTGGGCCTAAGTAAGGCTGCCTATACATTCTTTTCCCAGCAAGATTCCAAGACCCCAAGATTCTTAATCTTCTACACTTGGGGAAGTAACTCACTCCCTACCCGAAGCGGGAAATCCATCGTTTTCTGGCTGAGAACCAGGTCACAGCCTGATGAGACAACATCATCCGCTAAGAGCAGCACCCTAAGGCCCCTAAACTAGACACACTCTGCCTCCAGCTGTACCTTGAGGTCCTGTTCATGAATATCACAAACAGGATCGTGACAAGGGACAGCCCTGGCGGAGACCAGTGTTCACTGGAAACAAGCTTGACATGCTGCAGAGAATGCAAATGCAGCTTTCACACCATTTGTATTGCAGCCGGATTGGCTACACGTCATGTCACTTTCACTTTAATATAATTCTCAAGCAACAGGAACACAGGATAAACTTCCACAAAGCATTAGGAGTGTAACAGTACACGTAATCGTGAACGAAATCATGAAATTCAAACAGAAAATGCGGCATTGGTGTGGCGTGACAGATCACTGTATAGGTGCCTCAATTCAACATGCAGCCTGAGTGAGTGCGATCATCTCTTTCTCTTTAATACTAGTTACAGAATAAACATGAATGAACACCTGAAGGTATGTTGAAAGATAGTACAACTTTAATATATTTAATATATTAATCCTTTAATATATTTAAAGACAGAGATACAATTTGTTCAGTAAACCACTGTTTATTTAAAAAAAAAAAAATTAATTTTATGTTTAATTTTCTCCCCACCTGCTGTATAGTGACTTTAAAACCGAGGTATGTACCGAACCGTGAGTTTTGTGTACCGTTACACCCCTACAAAGCATTGATGAGGTCAGACAAACTGAACAGAAACAGAGATAACTTAAGTACTATAGATAATGAGGTGCACACAGCTGAACTGAATGACAAATCAAATTAATTGAGTGCATGACTGTGACAGCTAGCTTGTACACTGTAAAAAAATATTTTCATGATTTCACAAAAAAAAATTTTGTCAAATCAACTTCAGTAATTAAAGTAGTTCAGATAACATAATATTTTTTGAGTTTCTGTTGATTAAACCAATTGCCTTCATTGAATTAACTAAACTGTTTTATTTCAATGAACTTTATTTCAATGAAGGCAACAAGGTAACTTACATTTTTTAAGTTAAACCAACAATTCTTTTTACAATGTAGTTTAATTGATGTTATATTAATGCAATGGTTTGGTTTTCCATAACCTAATTTGTGTTCATAATCATTAAATAAGGATTTTAATTATTAAACAGACCAGTAAGTGTATATTATTGTGTATTTTTGTATTTAGGCCTATTGCACCTATTTATTTTTAGTATCTTTAAATCCAATGTCCAAGCAGCTTTTTAAGACAATGATTATTGGCATTTAGTGCCATCACCTGACCATTATAATGAGATGAATTCATTAAAGAATACTTTCTCGTTTATTTAATTCTGACATAATATTCGACCACAGCTTTTTCTTGTGACTTTTACTTCTGTAAAATTGGGTATTGCAACAATGTTGATAGCTACTTTTAATTTCAAGGTAATGTCATTGCTAAATTGGACTAATTTGGACAGTCACGCTAAAAGTGTGTTTTTTAAGGCTTTGTGTCGGGGGAAAAAGTATAATAACGACTGCAATCTTGTATTATTCCTGATACTGGTTTGATGTAAAGTAAATGGAGTCAAGTAGCTGATTCCATTGACTCCTTTGTTGGGAAACAGGAGTCAGAGACCACTCCAAAAACGACTCCCTGTTCCTCCTCAAGCCTAGATTCAGCGAGTGGTTGGATTCTTCTTTTCCAACACTCTGGCATAGACTTTGCCATGCAGTTTGAGGAGTATGATCCCTCTATAATTGGAACACACCCATTTAAAAAAGGGGGGGGGGGGACCACCCCATCTGTCCCAGATTCCCATGCGCTATTGAACAGGACAAGACAGCCCGACTTCATACTTCAGTATCTCAAGGCAAATCTGTCCACCCCTGGCACCTTGCCACTTCTCAGTTTTTTGACTACCTCAGTGCCTTCCGCTAGGGAAATGGGCCATGGGACGGGCCCTCCAACCCTGCATCTTCTTGTGTGGGTATGTCCTCCGGTTTAAGAATATCCTCAAAATGTTCCTCCTTCACACGACATTGCCAGGCAAGATCAGGAAATTCCCATCCTGACTTAACACAGACTGGACCAGCCCATGCTTTCCCCAACTAAGTCTTTTTTCCATGTGACGGCTTCCCTCACCGTTGGTGTCAATCAACGTTTTTTGGGTTGCCAACACAATAGCCTTCAAGGAGGTGGCCCCACATTATTATTTTGGGCTGAGTCCTACTGTTGAAAACAGTTATACTACTAAATCTGTTTGTGTAAACCATGAGATATTTTTTTTCCCTGCATTCTTTGAATATAAAGTTTAATAGAACAGCGTTTATTTTAAATTAAAAAATATTTTGTAACTATAAATGTCTTTACTGTCTCTTGATAAATTTGATGCATCTTTGCTGGAATAAAGGTATTAATTTAAATAAGAAGTATTCATTTAATTAAAACAAACAAACAAACAAGCAAACAACTTACTGACCCTAAACTCTTGAACAGTAGTGTGACTTATCTTTTTCCATAAAATATGTAGTGCATGAAGTTTTACTTCATTCAGTTCCACTTTAAGAAAATAAATATGTTAAGATTTTAATAATATAAGATTTTTGGCTAGTGTGAGCCTTTAACAGTGACATTTCATACATTTGAGCTTTGATGATTAAATTCTGCAATACAAAAGCTCCAAATGACTTTGCTTTAGTTATTTATATATGGTAGGAAGATATTAATTTTTAGAGACATCATTCTCTATGTTGTTCAGGAGGTGGAGGTAGGGAACCTTTCTAGCGAGAGTCCCTACTTAGGAAAGTCTTGTCAGAAGAGGAACATCACATTCCCATTGCAGACAGAGAGCATGGGTGCACAAGACCAGCAGCAGCCAGCCTCAGCGGACCTGACAGAGATAGACTGCCCCAGAGAACATGACATGTCCAGACATGCGCAGCTCAGAGGTAAAAAGGTTCAAGGGTACTGTGTGTGTATTCACATTATATTAAAGGGTCTAAATAGTTATATAAAGTAAATACATTTGTATATTACACATGCTATCCATTTTTACTAGCTTTACTTGTAACAATCTGTAGTTTTCGTTTCTTATTACCAGCACTGCTGCTCAGTTTTGGTACTACTGCATACAATTGCCTTGTGCATACTGTATAAACAATAACACCCTCAAATAAAACTGAAAGGACTGTTGATGACCTAGTAATTTGGTGGGTTTGGAACAGTGGCCCCACAAAAATAATCAAACCAAGTGGCATCTGCAAACAAATGACGCAGGACATTTTCCTCTTTTTATGGGACCACTGTAATATCTTCAGCTCTGCAGTTTTCCTAATGCATCTATGTTTTCGTTTTTTGTTTTGTTTTTAGCTGAGGTGCGATTACAGCAATTACTTACAGAAATTGAGGTGAGAGAGCAGCAGATCCTTAGAGCCAGTGAGGAGCTCCGGCAGCTAGAGGAGACAGTTTCTCAGAGACGGGTGAGATGTTCCCCTTTAAAAATCTTCTGTGAATGGCTCTATGTTTTGAAATACCAATAGCAGATCTCTTTGAGAAGATTTCCTCTGTTTAAGTAAAACTTGATAGCAGAGTCTCCATTCAGATTTGTTTTATTATTATTATCATTAATTGTTTAATTGATCTATGTTGATTTGTTCATAGATCTGTGAGGCTGAGAAGGAGCAGCTCAGGCAAGAGCTTCAGAGGAGGATACAGAGACTAGGAGAGCTAAGAGGAGAGATGGAGGCCGTAGGGAGGCAGCTGGACACACTGAATGCTGAGAGGAATCAAGCCCAGAATGAAATGGACCAGCTGCAGAATCTACTGCACAGCCTGGATCCCAGTGACCCCAGACATGTCAGTAACACTCAACCTTATGATGATAAAGCAATAATTACTGTGATTTTACCATGGTTAAGTAGTGTTGTTGTGACGATGTGCTGCAGAGTCCCTAAAACCCCTTTAATTATGTTCAAATCTCTGTTATGCGCATCTTCTTATTTTGTAAATAAATGTATTCATAATAATAATTACAAAAAAGAAATCCTGTTAAATTTACAGTATAAAAACTGGCAGCTGTGGTTGCCAGATATTCGCTTAAAAAAATTTATTAAAAAAGAGCGTATTTTACAGATTATAAACGTATCATGAACTGATATAATGTTAAAGTCGGCATGAAATTAAAATCCATCCTATCTATTTTCTAAATGCATGTTATAAATCTTAATTTTGAACAATTCATATGTGCATGTTTCTTTTTTTTTTAAATTTGATTTCTTAATGTTTAATCAAAATGTCATTACGTGACTGTCCGATAAAAACAACAGATTTCTCTACGATTTCTACCACATCTTAAAACTCAATCAATAACCAATACATTGTTTTTTATTTTTTGATAATTCGTTACACTCAAATACATGTTACAGTATGAAAGAAAATATCTGTCGCTTCTTCTGTTGCATCACAACTTTAATATACCAATCTACTTAAACGGTAACACTTTACAATAAGGTTTCGTTAGTTAACTACTTTAGTTAACATGAACTAATAATGAACTGCACTTCTACAGCATTTATTAAGCTTAATTTTATTTTCAGCATATACTAATACATTATTAAAATTATATATATATACATTTATATAAAATGTATTTGCTAAAATGTGTTAATGCACTGTAAACTAACATGAACAAACAATGAGTGGCTGGATTTTTATTAACTAATGTTAACAAAGATTAATAAATACAGTAACAAATGTATTGCTCATTGTTAGTTCATGTTAGTTAATACATTAACTAATGTTAACAAATGAGACCATATTGTAAAGTGTTACCACTTAAACTATATAAATCAGCTTAAGATAAACCCTCATAACAATACAGATGTTCAAAAATAAAAGGCCACATTAAAAACTACAGTTCATCAAAACCAGCCATTCTATAAACAATGGCTAATAAATAAACATAAACAGAACAGTGTTACCTACACAAAGACAAACCATCTGGCTAAAATACATGACACTAAATTAATGCAACATACATAAATTAATTAAACAAATAAAATATAAAATAAAACACCAAAACTATCATGTAGTTAGTATAGTTTATACATTCAATTGTTAAAGGATATATGCAAGAACATTTTTCTTCTAAGAACAATGGTTACACATTTCCACAACATGTGTTACTGTTTACACCTATGTGTGATCATCACTCTTAAAGGTCTATGCTGTGCCTTCAACAACATATGCCAATGCCACAAAATAATTTTCATGGGTGTGTTATATTGTCTATGTATATTGTGTCTTCACCATAAGCCTCTTCAGATCCTTAGTCTATTTATGTTATAAAACAACAAAGTGCATGTCTTCCTGTTTTCTGTTAAAGAAAATGTTTGGCATACAAACAGTGTAGTCGAAAATGTGTCTCAAACACTGATGTGTTGTGGTACCTCCCTAACAACAAAGGTGACAATAATAAGATAAAGTTCTTTGTGGAATTAATCATCTCTAACCCATGATGCTCAGCAACAAGTAGCAGTCATATAAAATGAGGCTCCTGTCTCTTTAAGAAAGAAGAGAGAACCTAGGGGAAATCTGTTGATACTGTGGGTGGAGCCAAAGAGATCCTCACTCCCACCCGGCCCCAGACAAGGGCACTGATTTGCTGAGGCAGAAAGTTTCCTGTGTTGATTCAAAGAGAGTTGAGAGGAGGGTGGAAACAGTGCAGGGATAGAGGAGGAGGGGGAGAATGAAGTCTAGAGGAGAGGGCTACTTTTAATGATAGTTGGACTCTGTAGACAAAAGCTCTGCAGTTTAGAGTAACGGAGTTCAAAGAGACTGGAAATGTTCTCTTTTTGCACAAAGTGTTCCTGTTACACCTCCTGGTGCAGCAACAGGAGAAAAATGGATATATAGAGACAGAGATTGAAGAGATGGCAGCCACACTGCTGTAGTAAGTACTCCACTGGGGTCAAGGAGGGGCTTATGGGAGGCTGCTGTCATACTGTTGCAATTTGGGACTCTCGATTTTGTTTGTAGAAATTATTATTGGTACCTAACAATAAGAACATTATTTTATTTTTTAAGTTGATCAAAACATTCTTCATGAAAGTTTGAATATATGTGAAATATATTTTCCGTGTTTTTTAAACAGGAAATTGCAAAAGCATTATGTCATCATGGTTTGCTGGCTTGCATATTCTACATGATTTACATTAGATTTGAGAGCAGTTGGTATAATAACTATGTACATTGTTAAATTTCTATGACCAAATTATTAGATGACATTTTTTTGGTATATTTATTTATAAATAATGTTGGTCCAAAGTTTTTAAGTCAAACTTTACTGTATTATCACTTTGAGATAGTGTTGGAAGGGAAGCGGAAGTGGATGGGTGGAGATGTAACGAATGCAGAAGTCCAAGGAAGTCCTTGCTTCCCAATTCGCATACTGTCCACCCTAAACAGTATTTGAGATTAGAAACATTTAGGGCGGATAGTACACTGTAAAAAAGATTTTTCAAATTGGTAAATAAAAATTATAAAGTATATAAAACAAAGAATATGTTTTAAAAGAAAACACTATTTCAGTCTTTCTACTTTCCTACTTAATTTCACGTTTAATTCAAGCCAAGTCACCTTTTATTATACAACACATATTGCTTCAAAGCAGCTTTTGATGTTCTGGTCCCTTAATATGACTTGGGTCTCTGCTAAGTATATGGGATTTTTTTTTCTTCGTTGCCCACCAGTTCCCAAGGGGGTGCCTATGTCTAAAAATTATTTTAATGTAGTTATATTAACACAATCTTAATAAAAATAAAAAAATTTTATAAAGATTTTTAAACTGACATTATATACCGCTTGTGTTGTACTTGTGTGTCTACTGATTTTGCACTGACTCTGCCATCACTTCTGCAGGCCCATGTGAAGGCTCAGTTGTCCAAAAAGACACAGCTACTGGCCATCATGAGCAGAAAGCACCAGGAACTGGAGAGCAGGCTGGATGATATGATCACACGCATCCACAAGGAAACGCAGGAGATCAAAGAACTAGAGCAACAGCTTACTGACGGTGAGGAAATTTTAAGATTTTCTTTAAACCTTTATTGGATAAAAAAAATGCTAGAGTTGGATTTATTGAGAATTTATGGATGAATACAATATATTTAAATTAAAGTAAGTAAGAAGAATCAATCTCCACTCATTTAGGTCAGATAGCTGCTAATGAAGCACTTAAGCGTGACCTGGAGGGCATCATCTCAGGTCTCCAGGAGTATCTGCAGGGAATGAAGGAACAAGCACGAAGAGCGCAGTCAGATTGCATGCGTCTGCAGAGGGAGAAAGATGCTCTGCAGCACCTCCTATGTGAGAAGGAACTTCAATGTACACAGCTGGAGAAAGATGCTCGGAGTGCTGAAAACACACGGGAGGTTAGATTCTGTTTTTGACACCATGGTCAACGGTGCAGTTTTAATACACCCCTCTGTAATAATATGTCAAAGCAACATTATTATATTGTTTGTTGTGTTGTAGGAGCTGCAGCATCAGCAGCAGGAGTTGGAGGATCTGAGGAAGGAGAACAAAGAGCTGAAACAAGCTCAGGGTCAGGTCAGTGAATATGAGGCAGAGCTGGAGACCCAACTGCAGGAGAGAGATACTGAGGCCACACAACTGAGGGAGGAGCTGAGCAGACTGCGTCGACTCAGTCAAGTAGGAAATCTCTTCATAGATTTTTACGTATTCATCCATAATATAATATAGTTTTTTTAAAGGAATAGTTCACCTGAAAATAAAAATTCAGTTTGTTTGTTTTTTTCATTTCACAAAATGTTAAAACCACTTGTGCAGTATATTTAAAATATTGCTGATATGTCCTCTTACATCTTCTTGAAATCCTTCAACAACAAGCTGGATCTAACATAAAAGTATTTACTTTTGTCACTTTTGTTCAATTGAATGCATCCTTGCTGCATAATATTTATTAAATGACACATAGAAAATCACATTTAAAATACAATAATAATATTCAACCAAAAAACAATTATAGTTTTATTTTAATTTTATAGTTTTATTTAGTATTATCATATGACATCCCCTTCAATTCTAAATTAAAATCTATGTGCCATGTGCTTGACATTTTTGGCAACAAGGAAGTGAAGGAGACATGAGCAAATGTTCAGTCACAATCTGTCAAGGCTCCATTGTGAGTTCATTTTAGACTAGGAAATACATATCATTTAAATTTAAAAAAATTCATTGTATATCCAAAAGTGTTTTCTGAAGTTTTTGGCCATTTTTAATGCACATTTTGTAAATTCATTAACTCAAATACCAAAAAATATGTGTCCTAAGTCCTAATAGGGGGTAGATTTTTTTCTGTATAGCTACACTATTGTTTATTACTGGCAGGGCAGTATAATAGCCTTTTTGCCTGTGTTTTAGGTTTATGTTAGTAAGTTTTATAAAAGACAGAGGAAAAGCTACTGTATCCAGAAAGTATTGATGTTAGTGATGACAGTGCATCAGGAAATAAGGTCGTAGTAAGAAAGGAAAAAGATGAAGATCAAGGATAATAGAAGCAGTCAGGGCTGTCCTTAGGGTGGTGCAACTGATAGGATCGCACCCACTTCTGCTATCTTGCACTGGGCCCTGCCCCATGCTTGGGACGGTCCTGGAAGCAGTGGTAGTGATGGCAGAGATGATGAATAGAAGTCATAGATTGTGGAAGTCAGGTATTTGCATACGTTATCCTATGCAGGATGTGATCCATACTTCAACTATTGGCCTCACTACACTGACAATCAGGGATGCTCCAAAAATGACTAAACGAGTCAAGATCGAGTTAGGTGTGGAAAGTGTGGGCTACACTGAAAAAGAAGAATCTTGCTGCTTTTCACTCATGCTACAATCATTGATTTGGAATTCCAAGAAAGAAACAATGCTAAAGATTGTTTTAATGTTTTTTTAAACACTAAGACATGGTTTCACTATTTTCCAGGCAGTGAAGTTACATCTGAATTTGTGTCAAGTTTTTGACATTTTCACATGTGAGTTCCAAATGAAATAAAGCAGTACAAAAGGAAATGGAATGTTAATAAAGCTTTTTAATGTTTTTTGAAACACTAAGACCTTTTCACTACTTTT
The DNA here is from genome assembly GCA_003731715.1 of Anabarilius grahami. NCBI lineage: Eukaryota > Metazoa > Chordata > Actinopteri > Cypriniformes > Xenocyprididae > Anabarilius > Anabarilius grahami. Next base: position 2,269,649 of record RJVU01049572.1, read on the forward strand.
CAGGCAGTGAAAATGCATTTGAATGTGTGTGCAGTATTGCCAAATTTGCCAAAAATTATTTACCCTAGTAGGACAATGTCAGTTATACAACCCGAATTCCGGAAATATTGGGACGTTTTTTAAATTTGAATAAAATGAAAACTAAAAGACTTTCAAATCACATGAGCCAATATTTTATTCACAATAGAACATAGATAACATAACAAATGTTTAAACTGAGGAATTTTACACTTTTATCCACTAAATGAGCTCATTTCAAATTTGATGCCTGCTACAGGTCTCAAAAAAAATGTTGGCAGGGGGGCAACAAATGGCTGAAAAAGCAAGAAATGTTGAAAGGATTCAGCTGGGAGAACATCCATGCTCTATTGTGAATAAAATATTGGCTCATGTAATTTGAAAGTCTTTCAGTTTTAATTTTATTCAAATTTAAAAAACGTCCCAACATTTCTGGAATTTGGTTGTAAATGACGAAACCCTAAAAAAAGGTCAAAGCTCAGATGTAGAAAATTAATTTTGGAAAATGATTTTAGCCTTAAATATATGTAAAATATAAAGTCATTATTTTTTCCTAACTGTGATTTCATAATCCGTCCCATAGAGGGTTAAAAAAAAAAGATCTTACTGACAGTAGTGTAGTATTTGAATATGTGGAAGAGTGAATAACTACAATTTAATTTGTTCCTCACACATATGGCTTTAAAACACTAGAGATATAATATACTAGTAGTGAACTTTTTAACTGAACTATCCTTTTAAAGTTTAACATTTAAGTTTTCTTGTCCTCCATTTACAGATGGAGCACTCTGCACTGCAGGCGGAGCTGCAGAAAGAAAGACAGGCAAAGGAGAATGCTTTGGCAAAGATGTACATGGCTGCCGACAGAGAGCTTGAGAACACAGAGCTTCTGCAACAAGTCAACACTCTCCAGGTGTGTTACTGCACATCAGACCTAATACCAGAGTAATAATGCTCAGTGAGACTTTTTCCTGTATTAGCATGGGAAAATTCTTGGAAAGACCGAAGTGTTTATACTTCAGTTGTCCATCCTGCTTACCTCATTCAAACCCTTCTCACTGCCTGTAAAAAAGTGTACTGTACATTCTGCTGCTTGATGATGTATGAGAATCATTCAGCCTCCAGTAAGAGTCACATCTTTGAATCACTGGCTAAAAATGTGTTTCACAGGAGGAGAGAGACAGTTTTAAGGAGAAGGTGGATGCTCTTCAGGGTGATTTAGAGCAAGTTAGGGAGGAGCTGATTTGCCCTGAGAAAGTGGCTAAACATTTAGGAGAGCTGACAAGAGCCATAGCTACAGGACAAGAGGAACTAAGGTATGATAGATTCTTATTATATATTTTAGCAAATTAATAATAATTGAACTGTGTGGCTACAGATGTGTCCATCAGATGGTGATATGTCTTTGTTATCCCATCCAGTTGCAGCTTTGAAGACCTCGGGAAACCGGTGAACAAGAAATTCATAGAGCTACAACAGGAGGTGCGTTGTGTAGTATCTGCTGCTCAGAGAGATAGAGACGAGGCCCAGCATTGCCAGGATAGACTCGCTGGAGAGATGAGTTCGCTCAAAGAGAGACTTAGGAAGTACCAAGAGAGATACCAGACTCAGGTGAGCTGACATTGTGGCATTCAATTCATCATTATTTGAAATATCATCAATCAGATGCTCACATATTCCAGTATAATGTCTTCCTATGAAGTGATGCTGATCTCCCTCTGTTTGATTCCAGCAGGCAGCAGAGAGGTGTGGTGAGGAGGCGGAGCTCCATAGGTTAAGGGAGGAGCTGGAAGATGCTCATGAGCAGCAGTACTTGATGCTGAAGCGTTTAGAGGAGACCGAAATCGACAGGGACCGTCTGCTTGCTGAATTAGAAGAACAAGATAAACAGGTGCCAGAATGAGAGTGTTTAACATATTCAAAATTTTAAAGGGGTTCTATTATGCCCTTTTATGAAGTCTTGATTTTGTTTTTCGGGTGTACTAGAATAGGTTTTCATGCTTGACTGTTGAAAAAACACATTATTTTTCACATATTTTACAATATTTCAGCACCTCTCTTCCCAGTCTTTCTCAAATGCTCTGTTTAGTTCTTGTTTCGATGAAGCCCCTCCTTCCGAAATACGAAATGTGCTCTGATTGGTTAGTTGGCCTACTGTGTTGTGATTGGCGAACTGCTTAGAGCGTGTTCCGGAAATGTCACTCCCCTTACCATCTTTCATCAGTTTCATCTGCTCAGGTATAAACATTAATGATGGCATAAATTTTGCCATACCACTTTGAGCCAGATTCATACCCTGAGAATATTTACGTACAAGAGGATCGTGTCGAACCTTTGCAAGCACAGATTTTACAGGATGTTTCAGAGCGGTAAATTCCTAAGGTTCAGTGAACAGTCTTACAAAAGTGAGAGCCCTGTAGCTAAACACTACATCAACACTTTAATGTTAGCTAGCAGGCTAGCGGAGCCTTTGTTTACATCGTAGCAACAACATAAAACTTATAATTGGAACTATTAATAGAAAACAAATAATAAAAAATACTTTACAGGTTGTGATCCACAAACAACTAAATGTCCCGACAAAGTGGGAACTGCTCCGTCTTTCAGGAGAAGCTTTTGTCCGTAACTGGCATTGTACTCTCTTAGTTTTTGGAAGCTGTCCTCTGTAAATTGTGCAGCACACAAATAAACGTTGGCGTTGTAATGTTCAGGAACAGTGTTAAAAATAAACTTTAACCACTGTTTTCTAAGTTTGTCTGCCTTAGGAAGGCCAAACAAAGGGGTTTTGAAACAGGGGTGGAAAAAACAGTGTCTCTTCGACATGGCAACAACACACTACTAAAGCAGGTCATCTTCGTCATCTCCAGTGCAGCTCAACTAGACATCGCCCCCCTTTTTTTGCATATTCCGTGTGCAGGGATTATTTAATTGAGTGACATTTGGAAGAAGTGCATTGTAGACCCAATGAGCTGTTTGTAGTTCTTGAAAAGTGTTTTCTGTTAAGGAGAATATCCCCCTTTAGAGTGGACTTTGAGCTTTGTAAACTTGCAGATCTTTAATGCTCAAACAACATTACACACTAATTAAAGTTAAAGTGAAATTTGTAATAGGACCCCTTTAAACATCTTTTGTTACATTTGTTTGCCACCTTCTTGATTTTGTTCTGTTTTGCTCAGTTTTGAGATTAAATGCATTGTTAAGTCATGAAACTCTTCGAAGTAGCTGATTGTACTTCACTCATGCCAGTAGTAGCAGCATAGAATATCCATTCTTAACAATATAATGCTGTTAAATCTGGTTCTAGAGTTGTCATGATTGAGATACCTTAAGAGCTTCAATCAAAATGTAATGTTAGGGAACCTATGTTGTAATGTGTAGGGAACCTTTTTTATTTACCCTTTGACCCTATGGACAACTAAAAAACTGAATGAGAATGCTTTACTTTCAGTCAGCCATGATTAATTTATAGATCCACAATAGAACTTAACTTGTGTTTTACTTTGGATATAGCTTTTTTTTGTTGTTGTTCTAGATGAAAGCTGAGGAGAGCCAGACTCAGGAGCAGTTAGATTCTCTCAGTCTGGAGTTGCAGGCACTCAGGAGATCATTTTCCTCTGCTGACAGAATGGCTGCCCAACAACTGTCTGCAGCTAAGGACAAACTTCACTCACTTCATAGCACTATAGAAAAAATACATCTGGAGAGAGCAGCGGTAAGACAAAATGCAGGCTACTTGAGATCTTTTTGGAGCAACATCAATGTGAGAGATGTTCACTGATGATGATGTGTTTATATGCATGTAGAATGCAGAGGAGTTACAGAGCACCAAGATTCAGGCCGCCCAAGCCATTCAGGAATTGGCTAGTGCTGAAGCAGAAATCCAGGTTCTCCAGAAGCTTTTGACAGATAGGGTAATGAACAGTATCTGCTCAGAATCTTTAGAATTCAGTCTTCCGTTTTATCATCCTTTCAACGGATCTCTGACATTTTATGATTGTCACATTTCGCCCCCTAGTGGCAGTCGCACTGAACTTTCAAATTGGTCATGAAGAACCCTCTGCTTATTCACTATGGTAAAATTAATGAATAATGCATGTATGAATTTGTGCACACAAAACCAATTACCCCCAATACATTTGAAAGAAAAGCATAGTATGTTTTCTAGAGCTTATCAGTGTAAACAGTTATATAATTACAATAATTATTTATAACGGCCCATTTTACAGATAAATACTGTTTAAAGAATAAGTTTAATTCTTAAACTTTTTTTAGTAAAAAAAATATTTGTAATTCTCACATCGTGCTCATAGTTTTGATTAGAATACATCACATCTTATCAGGCAGTCGCATATTGTCTAGCGGCAAAATGTCAAATGCGGTATTTCGGTGCACCCAAAGCTCAAATCGAAATATCAGAATATTCTGCATACTTGATATTCGAAACTGCACGTAGTTCCTGTACTACTCTCAATTGGAAATGAATGACTTCCAGTACATCGCTTGTCAGAGATGGTGTAAAGGCGGCTTTAGTTTGTTAATGCCCTGTTAATGCTACATTAATGCATTCCCTGGTTTCTGTTGAATGAAGGTTCATGAGACAGATGGGAATCTCCACAGTGTCCCAAACTCTAGTATTCAACAGCAAGAATTGGACAGATTAAACCAAATCTTGAAAAGGCAACAAGCTCAGACCAAACGTCTCAAAGATCAACTTGCACAATCCAAAGAAGGTTTGTTTGCCCTCTTTCCATGGTAAATCCTCACAAACACCCTAGCATCATGGTGGCGTGTTTTGTGGCGAAGAAAGCACAATGCACATTTCCTTCAATGCAAAAATTGACTTGTTATATATTGTGGTTTGTTTAGCTAACAACGGAAATCTAGAAGAGCTGCTGGATGAGATTGGAGCCCTGAGGGAGACTCTTCTACAGCAGAATAACTTCCTGTCCAGTTTAGTAGATCCCCTGCCAAACACAGGATATTGGTACTATGTACCATCAAATCAGAATGTAAGATATCATATTTTGAAAAATGTTATTTTAGCATTAGAAAAGGAATACTCTTGTAAGTGACTTGACTTCACCAGTGTCAGTTTTGTATTATAATCAGCATGTTATTCGTCTTCAGGCCCCTAGTTTGGGATCTCAGGGCACACAAGACTCTGGATTGGGCTTTGTGCACCCTCAGTCCCCTGAGAGAGGCCGACGGTCTGGCCACAGAGCACAAAGGGAAAAAAGACCTCCTGTTAATGGAGGATACTGGGTCTACTCCCCCCATCCGCACGCTCAAGGAAAGAGAGGCAAGTGCCACAGTCTCTCTCTTCAACATCATCTTCGTACTGAATATCATGTCAAAGCTGTAATATCTGTCCACATGTTTTCTCAGATGCTCAGATGTTCAGAGACAGTGGAAGAGAGAGCGATATGGACGGGACACGCTTCACACCTCCATCTGGCTCTGCTGGATTTACTTTACCTGATGGTACCGCTTTTCCTTCCGGTTCATTTATCTATAGTCACCCTGTACATGGCCTCCCCACTGGCTCAAGTACAGTCTTCTATGGGCCACCTCCTGATGGAGCCAGGCTGGTGTGCGGACCTCCTCCCAGCAATCTTACTATTCCTCTGGTGCCCAGCGGGACGCTGCACTGTAATGTGCCTGGACACCAGGACTTGGTGAGAGATACTGTATACAAATTTCAAGTTAAATTGAGCTCTATTATTTCCTGTTGAATTACACCGCTGTTACATTATTTTACATAATTTTACTGTAATTTATAAATATATTAGACTTTAAATGTATTAGACGTTTTTTTAACATTACATTTTTACATTGACAGTGTATACATACACAATATTATATTGCAATATTGATCAGAATTTTAAAACATAATGCAAGCACGATTACCCAATTAAGACAATATTCCAGTTATGGGAAAATTTGAATAAAATCTTTTTTTTAAATATTAATAGGGATCACAACACAAGTATTGTGAACTTTTGCAATGGTATTTTGCAAATAATGTTCTTGTGTGCTATTGTTTGGAAACGTAATACTTTTATTCACCAAGGATGCATTCAGTTGATCAAAAGTGACAGTTAAGACATCTATAAAGTTACAATTACAAAAGATTTCTATTTCAAATAAATGCTGTTCTTTTGAACCTTCCATTCATCAAATAATCCTAAAAAAAAAATCATAATTTCAACAAAACATTAAGATGCACAACTGTTTTCAACATTGATTATAATAAGATAACATTACCCACTTTTTCACCATCAAGCCGAACAGTTCTAAGAATGGTAAAGAACAGTTCCAGTTATATTTCCACTTGAGCCTGGTATGGCACCGCACAATTACAAACCGTTCTCAGTCTGGAATTCTCTGCACGATTGGTTGGTAATAAAATTAATAATATAATTTCAATAAAATTAAAAGAAATATCTGAAATATCAGAAATATCATCCTCCATAACTCGGTCGCTATTTACATTTCATATCATCTGTAAACTCTTGCGTTACCAAGGCAACAACTGACGAATTTGTATTACATTCCAAAGAGCTCTGTTTTCAGTCCCATAGTGGAAAATAAAAACCATATCCGTACCGGCTGGGCCGGATCGGCACGTAATGGAATGGTTAAGCAACAGGAATGGTTTGGCTCAAAGGTGGAAAAGCGGCTGTTTCTTGAGCACCAAATAAGCATATTAGAATGATTTCTGAAGGATTGTGACACTGAAGACTGGAGTAATGGTGGCTGAAAATTAAATATTAAATGTAAAATAAGTAAAAATAAAAGTTAAATGTAAAATAAATTACATTTTCAGATATTTTCAAATAGAAAACAGTTATTTTAAATTGTAATAATATTTCACAGTATTACTGTTTTTATTGTATTTTGATCGAATAAATGCAGCCTTGGTGAGCATAAGAAACTTCTTTCAAAAACATAAAAAAAAATATAACTGATCCCAAATTTTTGCACTGTAGTGTACATGGAAATTTTTTTAATTAGAAAGTAAGTTTTGGTAAGAGTAGTTTTGGTTTGTGTTTCAGGAGCGTGATCTGAAGAAGACAGAGCGTAGGCTGAGTGCTGATAGAGTTCACAGCGAGGAAGAAAAGCACACACTGCTGGAAAAAACAACAGAGCTGCAGCAGGAAATCAAACGTCTGCGCAGGACTATCCACACACTGCAGCGCCACACGTCAGTGAGCATGGCAACACCAATATATCATACTCAATATGAACTCAGCATAACACACAGCAACTCTGAAATGTAAACTACATATTATTGATAAAATTTAATATCTAGTGACTTTAATTTTTTTGGTTCATCAGGAGTGGGCTGGAAAGCACTTTATTGCATGCAGAGGAGGAGCAGTGTGTGCTGGGAGAGGTGGAGTGTGTGGAGAAGACCCTGCTGAAGCGCAGAGCAGAGCTCAGAGAAGCTGACAGGCGGCTTCTAGAGGCTGAGACAGAGCTCAAAGACACTCGAGCCAAGGTCTGACACTAGTGTTCCTCTTAGTTGGGGAGCCACGCTCTTAACTACATTTTTCAGTAGCATTAGGGGCTGTTCACACAGAACATGTTTTTACATTCCACTGCGCTACATTTCCGTTTTTTCTTTTTTTTTTTTTTTATGTGAAAGTACTAGAGAGACGTTTAACCATTGTACTCACGTCTCGCATCTTTTGCAGCATCTTGTTCATGATGCGGCATTCTAAAGGCACACCGCTCAAGTTAAAAAAAAGTTCAGCTTTTTTTTAAAAATGCGTCTCCAGCCTTGTTTTTTTTTTGTCATTCCCGACCTGCTTCATCTTGCTTTTTAAACGTAAAAATACATTCTGTGTGAATGACCCCTTACAGTAGTCCAGTGTTGCTCATGTCCTCTCTCTCTCCCTCCACTTTCCTATCAATTTTCCAGTATGATATATGACATAAAATAAGTATAATAATGACATAAAAATAATTTTTTTTTAAATCACTGATTCAGTCGTTGCTCCCTGTACAATAAATATTTAGCTAAATACTGCTGTTAATCACAATGTTTTTTTATTAAGTTATATAAATGAAGGTTTTTATAGTTTTTTAATTAATTTAATTAATTTGTTTATTTATATCAATTAATACACTACCATTCAAAAGTTTAGCATCAAATAAGGTTTTTTGTTTTATAGAAATTAATACCTTTATTCACTATTTTTATTCATTATTTTGACCAGTAAAGACATTTGCTACAAAAGATTTATATTTCCAATAAATGCTTTCCTTTTGAACCTTTTATTCATCAAAGAATCCTAAAAAATGTATTATACTAAGCAGCACAACTGTTTTCAACATTGATAATAATAAGAAATGTTTCTTGAGCAGCACGTCAGCATATTAGAATGAATTCTGAAGGATCATGTGACACTGAAAACAAGAGTAATGATGCTGAAAATTCAGCTTTGACATCACAGGAATAAACAACATTTTAGACACGCTAAATATTAAATAACATAAAATATTAAAATAGAAATAAGTTATTTATTTATTATTTAAAAAAAGTAACTTGACTGTGGTTAAACTACATTAAATAAACAAAGTAGCTTCCCTAACACTGGTCTTCCTAAATATTACATGTATACATCAACTTCCAAATTGCTATGTCTAATGCATGTGGGTTTGCAGACTAAAGAGAGTGTTCAGCACTACAATGAGGCCACTAGGCGAGTGGAAGAGACAGAACGAGAGCTGGTGGAGATAGAACAGAGAGCTCAAGACAGCGCCACAATGCTGGTCCAAACCAAACAACAGCTCAGGTGAACACAATTACATTGAACACACATTGAAAAAAAACTAATGACTAATTTCAGTTCTGAATCCTTACAACTGCTGTGTGTAATTTATATATCATTTGTGGCACCAAACAGAATTGCAAAAATAACAACCATTTCAAAAAGTTTTACCAAACTCTTTTTTGTTCAGACAAAAAGGTAGCACGGTGTTGAAAGCAAATGTTTACACATTTGGGGGAAATCAACCTACGAATGGTTTAATGCAATTAAAGTATTTTAACATCTAAAAATTACAGCAGCTTCTAAGGAAGTTTAGCTTGAGCTGGAGAACTTGGTAATAGCAAAAATGTAAACGTAAATGTGCTACTGAAGGAATCTTCAAGAGGAGGTTAAGGAGCTGCAAAAAAGGAAACAGGACCAAGAACAGACTCTACAAGAAGTAGAGGAGGTCCTCGCATGTCAAGATGCAAAGTTTCAAGAAGTCAACAGAAAGCTGGATAAAGCGACTGACAGGTACTACAACTATAATTTCAGTAAATCACTGAATGAAGAAAATTTATTTTCACTGAACTGTCTGTCTCTTGTATATAGACTGGAAACTGTTGAGAAAGAGCTCAGAGAGACCCAGAGCCTTGAGGCGAAACTCCTGCAGAGCTGCAGAGAGATAGAAGACAGCCTAACACAACGCAAAACTGAACTGGGCAAAGTCAACACTCAGGTAACACGTGTAAAGACACTGATACTTTAATTTAGCAAAAACTCATTAAATAATTCAAAAATGACAGTATGCAATAATACATAATGCAACAAATAATTCGGTTTTAAATAAATGCTGTTCTTCAAAATTTCTGCCCACCAAATCCTGGGGGAAAAAATGGTTTTCACACTTTCTTTAAATAGCACAACTTCTTTCTGCCGTGATAATAATAATTGTTTCTTGAGCACCAAATCAGCATTTTAGAATAATTTCCAAAGGATAATTAGAATTTATACAAATAGAAAACAGTTATTTTAAATTGTAATTGAGTTTTACTGTAAATTAACCAAACCTTTGAAAAGTATTGTGTAGCTGAAAAGTATTACATCAGTGTGACTTTGTGGGTCTTGTGTGGGATACAGGTGGTATTGCAGCAGGAGGAGCTGTCTTTGCTGGACAGGAAGCTGGAGCAGTGGAAACAGGAAGAGGAGGTGTTGAGAATTAGTTTGGAGCAGCACAGGCAGGGCCTGTTGGATGTGCTCAGACAGGGAGAAGAGGATGCCCAACTCTTACACCAGCACATTCAGGTTTTTCACACACACAAAATATTAATGCAGTGTTTCATTATTTAGGAAAAACTTTTGATGAATATTTATGAATGGTCTGGATATGTGTAGGAACTCCATGTGGATGTGCAGTCTTTGGCCGTGCAGAAGGGAGAGCTGGACTCTCAGCTGTCCGAGAGCAAAGCAAGACTGGCACAGTACAAGAAAGATCAGCAGCAGGAGGAGAAAACCCTGCAGAGCATCCGTTCAGCCATCAAAAAACACACAGCAGGTCTGTTTCATTAAGAGTGGGCAGTTTGACATGTCATGACATTAATTTAACATCGTTTAACATCTGTCTCAAAGAATAGGGGCTTTCATACCGAATAGTTTTAGGAACTTAGTTTTAGGAACTAGCCACTAGTTCGCACCAGGAATAGGAACTGTGAAGCGGCCAACAGCGGCGTCTTTAAGCGCGGCATTTACAAACGGTAAAAACTGGTGGATGGAAGCTGTGATCAGAGCTGTGTTTGTTGTGTGTTGTGGGTTTCGTGATAATGAAAAAATGGAATGTAAACGCTTAATTTACGTGACTGAAAGAGCAAAAAGTGGGTCTAAGAGACTAAATCTCCTATGACAACTTTCAGTATTGCATATCATTGATGCAGAGAAAAGAACACAACCCTGCAGACAACAGGTAAATGCCATTATCATTGTTTTCCATGTTCGTGAAGTAAATATGTTTACACAGCTTTTTAAAAATGCCGGGTGCTTGTGTTTGATATGCGTTTGACCAATCAACGTACACTCACGTCATTGATAGTTTCTATAGTGCTGGTTTAGACCCTACTCTGAAGTAGGAGCTAATAGTTCCCCCAAAAGGAGCTCCTAGAACTAAAATCATTTCTAGTTCCTGCGTTGCGAACACAGCAAAATCCTGGTACTTCAGCCAATAGTTCTAGGAACTATGAAAAGGTTACTCCGGTGTGAAAGCCCCTAATGGTGTGAGTGTTAGATGAGAGGTGGAAATGGCGGATTTTGTAAACTTGTTTCTGGTCAGTTGACCGAACAGTCATTTTCCTTTGAGAGCCATTCCTGTGCTGCCATTAAAATGCTAATTATCCAAAATCTCACTGCACCTTCAAAAAGTCCAAAACGAGGTGTGTAGACTGAAAAGATCCAAATAGTCAAAGATGCAAAAGGAAGTCCACACAGTCTAATAATGAAAAAAAGATGCTAAAAGCCTCTGCTTTACTGAAAAATGGCAAATATTTCAAACTTTATTGGTCACTTTATTGATAAATACAATTTGACATTGATAATTTTGGTCTGGTTTTCTGTGATGTATTCTATATTTTTGTAGCAAGTCAGTAAGTAATATACCAGAGATGAGGTTATCCTAATATATACATATATGTGTCTGTATAGAGAGGAAAAAATTACTGCTTGTGGTACAGAAATGGACAAATTACAAAAATAAGTCGGAATGAGTGGGAAAAAACTGAATAATATCCGTTTGGGAAATAATATGGTTCACCCAATTAATTTTGGGTGCCACAGTGGTGCTCCAGTTTCCTCCACAGTCGAAAGACATGCAGGTTAGGTGAAGTGGAGAGTCAAAATTGCCTTTGTGTGATTATGTGTGTGTGAGAGAGCCCTGTGCTGGACTGGCCATTTGTCCAGGGTACTTTTGGATATGCTCCAGCCCTATGAAGGTCGTAAAAGGAAGAGAGAAGAGAGGGAGAGAATTAATTTTGAGAATTTGTGTGTTTAGAGCTAAGGCATGTGTTGGAAATGGTCCAGTTGGAGACTGGGGAATTAGAGGGAGTAAAGCTGCAACATAACCAGAAACTGGACCAGCTAGAGAAGAGCCAGGAAACTCTTCTACAGGTCAGTCCTAAACATTATTTTGTCTTCGCCTATACTGTCTGTTCTGATATTTGATGTGAAGTTAATATGTAAGTTTCCGCTGCTCAGGTGCGCATGGAACTGCAGCATGTGCAGCAAGACCTGCAGGAGCAGCGTGGGGAGGCTGAGAGACAGATGAAACTGCTGGAGAAAGAGAGAGCAGAGCTGCACACCCTCCAACAGAAGAGCCTTGACCTGCAACAGCAAACAGACAAAGAGAGGATCAGCCTGCAGGAACAGTGCAGAAACCTGGAGGCCAGACGCACTCATGCTCAGAGGTAACATATGGAAAATTAAATTAAATTAAAATTAGTTATTATTGTCATCATGACAATTAATATGATTCCAGAGTTATCTGTTAACTGTCCTGCACAGGTCAGCTCCATCCCTAGTTAAACAAACCTGAACCAGCTAATCAAGGTGTTCAGGATTACTAGGGTGCTTCTCAAATGGAAGGCTGCATACTACTGTTATTGAGGCTGTGTCCTTCCTAGTCCAGTCCTTTGGTGGCTTGTAGGCTAGAGTCCTGTTCAGCATTAAACGCTAGAATGAGGTCTATTAAGTGCGCATGGCTAATACGTCACACAAATGTTTCCGCCCCTATAGTCAGGACACAAAAATACTATTAATTTTGGAAAAATACTTTGAATCAAAAATCTTTATAATAACTGGCTTTCTATTAATGCTGTACATTGAATGACAACCTTCTGTGGTCTCCCATTGGCTTACATTATTGCCAGTTTAGTGTTAAGTGATTAATTTACACCAAAACAAAAGATAACATGTATGCCTTCATCTCTGAAAACATTATTTTTGTCTTACATTTTATAATAAACTGAACTAAATCAGTACTGAACTGACTTCAGCTGAATGATGACACTATTGTCGCTTTTAGAGCTACTTTACAGCAGAATTAAATTCTGTTTGCTTTATTAATCATTAATTTCCTGCTTATCTCTGTAAAGCTTCTTTGTATATCTGTATTGTATAAAGCACTACATAAATAAAGGTGACTTGACTTGGATTCAGGTGTTTGGAAGCAGCAGAGATGAAGGCAAGGGCAGCAGAAACAGAGCTGCTCAGACTACAGACTGAGCTAGACAAACTACAACAGGACCAGAAACACGCGCATGATCTGCGTCAGGAGATCAGCAGAGACACAGCAGCAGCGCAGCAGCAGCATGAGGGTATCCGCTAAACAGCCTTACTTTAACATCAGCTCTTACGTGTTTATTTTCATGCACTGTGAAAACAAACACTCTGAAATGCTTGTTTTTACCCACAGAGGAGTTGAGCAGACTGAAGAAACAGCTGGTGGAATCTCAAACTCAGTTAGATGAGATCAGAGAGGTGAGATACAGCAAAACACTGCATATCTAGCATTTTTCATTAGCCAAAAAACTGAAACTGAAAATAAAGTTTTTTTTAATAATCAACAAATAAAACTTGTATATAAAAGTTTTATATAAAATCTTGTATATACAAATTTCAAATGCACAATTTGCTTTATCAACTTTTTAATATGATTGTTTCTACGTTTCTGTTTTATTGAGGTTTTTCCACAGTTGAAACACTTATTGAGCCTTTACATGAAACATGATACATGATACATTTCAGTTAGTACTGTTTATTTCAATATACCTTCTGATGTTCAATCATGTTTGTTTTGTGCTATAGCTAGTAGTAAAAGGGGAAGAGATCTGATCTGCTAACAGAATTTGAAAGCTGAGACTTTGTTTCATATCAAAAGTAACAAAGCACAAAGTCTATTGCTATTAAACTGAGAAATCGGGATTGTCAACCCAACTCTAGCTGTTGTAGCTTATGCACATTTTTGCACTAAATACAACCCCTGGCAAAAAATTAAGGAATCAACACACTTGGAGGAAATTCACTCAAAATTTTTACGTTTTTTAAGGAAACAGCCAAGCGAATAAATGACAGAAGAACGACATAAATGTTATAATAGATAAATGAAATGTGCACTATTTTTTTTTTTTTTACATGATTACCCAATTATTTAGGCCATATTCACAATTTCTAGTATTTGTACAAGCAATTTTTTATTTCAATGTTGTAATTAGCAACTAATTTACCTTTGAAGCATGTTTGACAGCATTAATTAAAGTTTCTTAAGGGTCAAGATCAAGTTATCTGCATCTCCTGCGCTTCATCAAGCCACTCCCATATCTGTCGCGGTTCAAATGCACAAATGCATGTACGGCATAGACATCTGTACATCATGTGTGTAAGACTCCAATAAAAATTATTACGTAATTATTCCCTCACGAATGAATCTCTCAAAGAGTAAAACTGTCGGTGTCTATATTATGACACTACACGGCATTATAATATTATTTGCAAATTTATTTTTAAATCATTATTATTGTCCCTGGTTTACATTAGGGTACTCTTGTGGGAAAGTAGCAGTGGCTGGGACCAGTGATGGGAATAACGGCGTTATAAATAAACGCCGTTACTAACGCCGTTACTTTTTTCAGTAACGAGTAATCAAATGAATTACTTTTTCTCCCGTTACAACGCCGTTACCGTTACTGACAAAAATAATGCCGCGTTACTATAATTGAGCTCACCGAAGCGGTTTTCGTCAGAGTAGTCTCTCTCTCAGCCATAGGACCTGCAAAGATTTTTCTCTGGTGTGTGCTGCGGTTAGTCATACACAAATATAGCCCAATTTTAAACTGATAATAACGAACGATGCTCTGTGTGTGTGTCTGTGAGCATACGAGCTTAGCGCGAGCTCAAATACCCTTTGTGACATGCTGGATCGAAAATATGTGAAATAAGTTTTTCTAGTTGACTAGTAGTTATTAATTTAAGCCATTAGTTGACTAATCACATTTATATTCATTTAATTTCTTAAATACTGGAGAGAATAAACCATAATTATGAGCGTTTATGTAATATAGGCTATGCAGTCAAGCGCACGCATAAAGCTTGCCATAAAGAACCGGCAAAAGTAATAATTATGAATGTGACCAAAACAGCAAGGAGACATTTTAATTGTTTATTAATAAAGTAATGTTTTCTTAATCAGTGTTGGCTGCAAAGATGAAGTTGACATTGCTGACTCTCATCATCTCCGCATACTGGACGCACCTAGAGAGAGAATGTACATTTCATTCGGATTAGGCTACATAATCAGAGTAGCCTATTTCTTTTCGTTTTTAGATATCTCAAACTTTCTATAGATATATTTCTCATGTCTGCGAGGCAAGCAGCCTATACGCTGAGTTTCGGTTCATTTAGCCTGTAAGACGCGCTCCAGTTCACGCGCCAGTGATCGCGGCCGCGCCTGCCATGATTATATTGTCTGCTAAATTTGCTTCTTATTTATTAAATCCAGGCAATTGGTTGATGAAACATTGATTAAAATTAAGATACCATTTTTACAAAACGAAATTCACTTTAAAGAAATGCTTTCTACAAAACAAAACTTAATGAAGTGGTCAAAATCATGTCTGACCCACTCCATACCTCCCGATATATTGCGCATCTTATGATGCATCTTACTCATGCTGTTCACTTTTCATAATCAAGTAAAAGAAATTAAAACATAACTACTTAAATATATGAAATTACATTTTCTTTAATGGCTACCAACACGTATTGTACAGTACAGAGAAATTTCATAAGCAAGAGCGGATTATGAGTCACGAGTCAGATCAAGAATTATTTATTCTTAGACTTCTATTTAATATTGGGGGCATTCAAGTTATTTGACTTTTTTTTTTTAAGTAACGCAATAGTTACTTTCCCTGGTAGTTACTTTTATAATGATTTAACTCAGTTACTAACTCCGTTACTATTTGTGAGAAGTAACTAGTAACTATAACTAATAACTTTTTTAAAGTAACGTGCACAACACTGGCTGGGACAGACTTTAAGCATCACCTCCGCTTAAAAAGATGCAATCTAATCCTGTTTACATGAAATAAGCCTGCTCCCAAGCAGGTTTGAGCTTACGGACCTGTTGCTATGACAGCAAGTCCAGGATGAGCGTCGAAGAACCGAACAATCCAAGATCATGCCAAATCGCCATCAGTCAAATCCAGCTAAGTGAGTTAGCGACGTACGAAGAATATGCCCCTGAAAATAGAAAATTCACAACAAAACAAATGAAAAAAAAAAATGGGCGGAAACAGGAGTCATTGTTTGTGACAGAACTATAAGAAAGCGGCTGAATGAAATGGGATTTAAATATAAAAAAAGCCAAATAAAAAAACAGCACTAACACCAAACAGAAGAAAACAAGCTTACAATGGGCTGAGGAGAAGCAATCAATGAGTGTTGATGTTTGGATGAAAGTGATATTCAGTGATAAATCACGAATCTGCATTGGCCAAGGAGATGACGCTGGAACTTTTGTCTCGTGCCGTTCTAACGAAACATAAAAATCACTGCCTGAAGAAAACAATCAAATTGCCCAACTCATTTATGATACGGGGTCAGGTAAAGGACCAGGGGAGATGGCTATCATTACCATTATCATAACAGTCAATGCACAGGTGTATATTGAAATTTTGGATACTTTTCTCATCCCATCCATAGAAAATGGGTTTGGTGATGATGAAGTCATTTTTCAGGATGACAGTGCATCTTGCCACAGAGCAAAGAGTTGATCTTGATCTGTAAGACATTCCATTAATAAAAATTTTTTTCTTTTGTTGAAGGCATGTTTAACGAATCGAGAAAGTTAAGCTATTGAATAAAACCTTTTTTGTGTCATATCTTTTATTTGATTGTTTGCTCTAAAGTAAAAAAGCTTGATGAACATCATCTAAGTGTGGCGATTCCATAATTTTTGCCAGGGGTTGTAGATACTGATACACACGGCATCAGAAAAGTGCTAATTAAACCACCATTTCGGTTAATGATTTCGGCACTCCAAACGGAAATCACTACATAGCATGAAAAGTGTTTCTCTTGATCATGTGTAGGAGGTGAAGGCTGCGAGAAGGCAGCGGGAAGAGCTTGTGAAGCAACAAAAGGAGCAAAAGGCTGAACTGCAGGAGAAAGAGGAGAAGATCAGGAGGAGACAACAGAAGCTGGACCGACTAGGGCAGCAGCTGGAGGAGCTCAAGGCAGAAGTAGCCGTGAAACAGACACAGCTTGAAGAACATGAAAAGGTAAAGTGACACAATATCTTTTCATACATCATTATTTCATACACTTCACCTTTAAAACTAGATGATCACCTTTAAAACTATGTTAGAGGGACAGTTCCCCCATAAATGAAAATTTCAATTACTTATCCTCCATTGAAAGTCCATTATGGATTTCTTTTACAATCTCAGTTTTCAGTTGTAAAGTACAGTACTTTATTGACATTATTGTGTTTACATACAATATTGCCAACGCACTATATGCAAAACAAGCAATGACAAGAACAAGAAATATCTATAAGTACTGAATAAAAATAAGATTTAAAAAATCATTATACTGTACATACTGTAATATATGTACAATGATGGTTTTTGATTATATTGATCAAGGCTTCTTTGGCCTCTGAGGGTGTGTAGCTATACAATGAATTTTGCTGCAAGTGATGGGTAACCGTCTTCCCTTATTAACATTTGCATTTTATCAGTTTCTAAATAGCTGTAAAACTTTTGCATGAGATTAGAGTTTGTCAAAGACAAAGTATTTTTCTCTCACCTCTTTTTGATCTTTTCTTTTAGTTTTAGCCTAATGGACTTTCAATAGAGGGACAAAAATCTTTCAGTTTTCGTTGAAAAGAACTTTATTTGTGTTACGAAGTTAAGAACAAAAGTCTTAAGCTGTAGGAAAAAGGTCATTTGTCTGTTGTTAATAGTTAAGATGTATGATGCTCTGCTTACACAGAAGTCACTTTCAAACCAAACAGCTTTTTGATGTCGTTGTCCTGAGTTTGTGTCATTTTCTGGGAGTTATGAGGTCATCATATTTGTGTCCTGTGGGTAGATGATGAGGGTACAGCAGCAGCAGAGCATTGATCTGGAGCAGCAGCACAGGCTGAAGCAGCAGAAGCTGCAGGCAGTAGACCGAGATCTGTCCCTGAGGCTGAACCGGATGGAGCAGGTCGCAGCAGCAGAAATGGACCTGCAGAGGGAGCACAAACAGTGCACTGCACTACAAGAGCAGGTGGATAAACTGGGTGAGCTGCATTACCATGTGTTCCCTTACGTTTAGCCTGGTGAGCGCAGAACGACTTGACTTTGAGTACTGAAGTGTGAGTGTGTGTTCAGAGCAGAAGGTGTGTGAGCGGGACAACAGACTCCAGTATGCTGTTGAGGAGACCCATCGCCTGCAAGAGGCTCTGCTTTCTGACAGGACAAACGCTGAGGGACGTCAGGAGGCCCAGAGTAACCACAGCCACACAAACAGGCAAAAACTGCAGGGAGTGGAAAAGGTGATTGGCAGACGGGCCCATTAGTAGTACACTGGCAATTTAATGGACACTGGAGCTGTTGCCTAGGTGCTATAGAAAAATGTTAAAGCGAAAGTTCATCCAAAAATGTAATTCTGTCCCCCATGTTGTTCTAAACCTGTATGACTTACTTTCTTCTGTGCAACATAAAAGAAGAAAAGTTAAAGAATGTCTTAAATTAAATGTAAATTTAATTTATATTTCATTTTAGTACTCCATGAACGTATTTTATTTCAGTTTTTTAAGGTTGTTTTTCATCTAATTTTGTTTTATTTTATTTCAGCTTTATTTCAGTTAATGAAAAAAAAAATCATAGTTTTAGCTATTAATAACAACATAATAAAGTTTATTCAGCTGATATTTGGCTGAATTTTGAAATTATTATGTTCAACATTGGCCCACAAAAAATATTTGAAAGACTTGGAGAAATGAGACTGCCATATGTCATAAAGCAGTAATTCAGTATTATTAGACTGTAAGTGTGAATGGTATGAAGTATGACATGGTTGTGAATGGGTATGTTGTGCTGGCTTTATTTTTTTAACATTCCTTTATTTTACAAAGTCTTTGGTCAGCTCCGGCTGTTAGTTTATTCTATCCATGGAACACAGAGGGAGTTTATAGCCAACAGACTAACTTGAGCTTGTTTCAGGAGCGTGTACGGCTCCAAAGGGACCTGCTGACTGTGGAAAAAGCTGCTAAAGAAAACCATAAACAAGCCAGAACGCTGCAGGAACAGCTTAGCACCATTTCCCAAGAACTGCTCTGCCTCAAAGACACGGTACAAACAGAAAATATCATTGTAACACACCACATCTGTTTTCTGTAATAGATCTGTTGCAGATAAACATATTAAATGTACTTGTTCTACTTGTTTTGGCTGTAATTAATTCTGAAGCACGTGATGTTACTGTATATGGTTATCTGTGAGTTGTGAGAAAGATGAATGACGTCATGTGGCTCTCTCAGCTGCAGAGCCAAGAGGAAGGAAATACTCGGCTATGCCAGATTAAGGACAGTTTGCGTTCTGTGAGGTCACAGATGAAAGGGGAGCTTGACAGTGGGGTGAGGGAGCTGGAGTCGCCCTCTAGTGTCTCCTCAGACACAGACAGCCTGAAAGAGAACCATCCTGGTGTTACGTTCTCCTTGGGGAATCCAGCATACAACACTAAGGTGAGCCTTTTCACAAGTGTGTTAGTATGGGAGATGTTCACAGATTGTGCACAAATTACTCTAGAGCAGTGATTCTCAATCAGGAGGCCAGGACCCACAAGAGGGCCTCAGCAAACATCTAAGGGTCCTCATTATGAATTAAATGATTTAAAATAATGAAAAAAATAAAATTCATAATTTACTCAACCTCATTTCAAGCCTGTATTCTTTTCTTTTTTCTGCTGAAAATAAAAGTAGATATTTTGAAGAATGTTGGTAACCAAACAGTTTTGGTTCCCGTTGACTTCTATTATATGTACTAAAAATACAATGGAAGTCAGTAGGATGCGGAAATGTTTGGTTAAGAACATTCTTCAAAATAACTGTTTCACAGATGAATAAGTGATGAAAGATTTTTTTATTTTTTGGCAGTCCATCCCTTTAATTCCTGAACCAGGGTTCCTGCTGTCTTGGTAAATCTGGATATACTGTATGGGGAAGCCTAATTTTAAAAGTGTGACTTCTAGACCTGGAAAAGTCTGGTAAATTATTAAAATCTTAAAATACAGTGGGCATTTTTATAATTAACATGCAATTTACTAGTTATTATACATTTTTTACTAGTTGAGCTTTAAAATATTTTTTCGGGTACAAATTATATATAAAATATTTATTTTTAAAATCCTTATCCTTTAATCCCTATCCAGTAGATCACAAACAACTGAAAGAGTCATGTAAATTCATTGGTTAAAATGCATCGCAGCAGAATAAGTATCATTAAAATTACTCAAATTTTTATTTTTAATTTACAGAAACAAGGATTTAGTTTAAAATAAGTTTTGAAAACAAAATTAGAGGGCCTGTGAATATTAAGGAACATTAAGGGGTCAAAAAGGTTGACAACCACTGCTCTAAAGTAACATTTACTCAGCATTCTATCTCTGAAAAGTCTGATTATTCTATTCATGGAACACAGAGGGAACTCCAAAGCACCGAAAAGTAGCTTGTATGACTTGTGGGCCATTTTCTTCAGCTCTTAAATCTCTTTTCTGCTTCTGCAGTTTCAAACCTGGCACATTTGCAAACTGTGTTTTGTTAACCATGAGTTGAAATGCAGTCAACAGGGCTAATGTTGATCATTTGCTACAAACAGGATGAACAGTGGCGAGGGGAAGCACTGAGGGAAAGACTAAAGCAGCAGGAGGACCATCTGAAGGTACAGTGAAGTTAATCAGGATCTCAATATCTTGATCATTTGATAAAGCAGGGGTGTCCAATCCTGATCTTGGAGGGCCACTATCCTGTAGAATTTAGCTCCAACCCTAGTTAAGCACACCTGAACCAGCTTATCAAGGTCTCCAGGATTACTAGAAATATCTAAGCAAGTGTGTTGGGGCAGGTTGGAGTTAAACACTGCACAACGTTGTCCGTCCAGGAGCAGAATTAGACACCCATGTGATAAGGTAACAAACTTTATATTATTAGACATTGATTTAGATTTTGTCTGAAAAGATTTGAAATCTCAACACTGATTTGAGTGTCTGTCCATTGGTTCCAGGTTCAACTGCGCAGTCGCATGTTTTCCCAGCAAGAGGCTCTGAGTCAGCGCAGACTGCAGACTGAAGGCAGCATTCAGGGTCTGCGCAGACATGTTGACAAACTGGACCAGCTCCTCAGCAACTCTTCCTAAGACTCCTCTTATTTGAGTGACCTGGAAGCCAAACATGCCAATGTAAGGGATCCGAAACATTGGTCCACTGGCACTTCTGTATTGACATAAGCAAATATTTGCATATACCAAACCATGCAGCATTTATAAAGGAGCTATTTTCCATTATCAGATTATGAAAGCAGGTGGTTACAGATGAGCTGTTCAATTAAACCCGCATCTACAAGAAAAGGGTACACAGAGACCATTGAGCTAAATCCACAAGACAGTCTCAATGACTTCCTGCTTTGGTTAGGGCAGAGGCTGGATGTTTCAACCTTCTTTACAGCACAAAAAAAAAAAAAGGTTTGCGTCAGCACTTTCCATATACAAACAAGGCCAATGAACCTTGAGGTAAAAATAAGATGGTGAAAGTTCGTTCTCTACCTCCGATTTGTTATTGCTTTATGAAATTATTTTTAACAAGACTGTTACGTGCCTTTTGCTCATGTTAAAGCAGACAATGTCTTGTTCATGTTTACAGTTGAAACTGATGCAGGAAGGAAGGTTTCATGTTTCATCATGTACAAAAACAGGTTGTGCTCTGGAATGAATTATTCGTTTTTACATGACTTGTCAAAAATGATCTTGTATTCAAAACCAATATATGCAGAGTATTTATTACAGCACTTCTCTTTATATACATTTTGTCTCAAATGAAATACAATTTAAAGCGAGTGTGCAATACAATAGCCTTGTTTCTTGTCCAGTTTCTCATGTTCCAAGATGTATGTCATTATTGCTCATATACAGTGTGATCAATCGTGTATGTGGACAAAAACTCAGTCTACAGTATCATCTTTATTAACATAATTACAAATAAAAGTCACTTACAGTCAGAAGACATACTTGAGTTCAAGAGCAGATGATTAATTTTTGCAGATGTCATTAAGATGTGAAAAAGCAAGACAGTAAAAAGAAATTAAAAATGGATTTTCAGTTTACAAAACATCTAAAATCTACTGTAATACACAATTTTTTTTTTTTTTATAGAAAATCATATTTGGAGTGCTTGTTTTTGCCTTTTTATCTGTCCACTGCAAATGTGCATCTATGGAAAAAGAAAACAGCTGGTTGTCGCATCAGCCCATTTTAAGTAGTTTTTTCAAGCTGCTGTACTAATCAGCTCAGGGCCAAATTTCCCACAATGATATTTCTCATGCTGTGGTGGCCTGTTTGTTATATATTCATAAATTGTAGGGTGTTAACTCCCTTTGGATTGGGGGGGGGGAAACCATGATGCCTGTAAAAGCAATACTATCGTGCATCATGCTTAAGAAATCTTCAAGAAACTCAGCTCAGCGCAAAAGATGATCAGTGTTTGGAAATCAATTTAATGGAATGTTTTGAAAAGGCAAAATCTCTATTACAAGTGAATCGCTGGAATTCTTTCGATAAAAGCTACAAGAGGATTATGAATAAAATGGGCAGCACATCAGAGTGAACAAAAGCAAATCATAAGGCAACTGAAATTATCAATGTAAAAACAATATGAATATCTTGATATGATGACGATTTGCAGGGCCTGAAGATTTGGTACGTTCCTCTTGCTGGTCTGTTTTTTTAAGCTACTGTGATGTCAAAATATTTCAGATGCTCAAAAACAGACCAAAAGGGATCTGAAACCTCAGACTTAATATCTTAACACAAAACCAGCTCCGGGCCCTCTGAAAAACCAAATCAAAACTGCAAAGTGCGGAAAACATTCTTCAGGACATAAAATACGTCCCATCCTCTTCAATATATTACTATAACAGTTACTAAGTTAAAATAACTGCGTCTGAAACGACCAAAGATGTTTTTTTTTTTTTACAATGGACCTTCCATTGAGATTCATCTCAAAACAATACTAATCTTGTATAGTACATGTATATTATTTCCTGAATAGGTACAAACAGGGATAAATATTTGGTGATTGGATGTGAACTGCAAAAACTAATTTAAAACAGAATACAATATTTCAGTTTTAGATTGAACAAAATGTTACATACAATGTTGATGCATGTCCTCCTGATCACTTCAACATGAATAACGTTTGCCAATATTTCCGTTTCATTTACATAACTCTAGTATTCAGACAGCTCCTGTACATGAGATGTTTAGTTTATAGTTATGCACATCACATCTGTAAAGGATAAACCCAGCATTTCTTCAGTTTATCGACAATCATCTTCTCTCTTCAGGATTAGTGTTCAGCGGAGAAGCTGTCCTCCCATGAGTGCTTAATGGGAGCACTGGGATGTGTGCGTATGAGAAACAAGCAAAACAAGTGAGGGAAGACAGAAGGGGAGGTGGGAAAGAAGAGAGCATGAATTATGTTACAACTCCATCACGCAGAAGCCATCTGGCCCCAGTCTCCATGAGCAATCATACTGGAATGGAAGGGGAGAGACATTTAGATACAGAGGGAGGCAGAGGTGAGATCTGGGGGGGGGGGGGATAGAGAAAGAGAGAGAGTGAAGTCTCCATGGTCATTAACAGCTGCAGCCCTCCTTCTGAGGCTGTGCATCGCTGCTGAGCCGCCCACCCTGGGGTGCGGTAGGCTTATGCTGGACCCCTGATTCAGCCGCGTTCAGGTCCAGGCTGCCGTCTTGAATGTTCTGGTAGATCTTCTTTGCGGCTTCAAGGAAAGCATCCTCCACATTCTCACCTCTGTTGGACAGACATAGGCAGAGATGCTAAAGAGAACTGAAATATCACACTAGGCATTTTACAAATTACGTGCATACACTCTGATGGCAGATATTCTAAAGGCCACTTACGTTTTTGCGCTTGCCTCAAGGAATAACAAACCTGTTTGAAAAGATTGTAGATGTGAAAGTGAGTGTAGGGTGTCTGGCAATGTATTAGCCTTGCAGTCAATTCAACAGTGAACCACTTATTATTCAGTTAACAACAAGAATAAATGGACTGAATCAGTGGTTTTCAACAATTCTGACTCAAGCCCATCAAGCTCATATATTTCACTATAGACATTTCCAGTGTTTTGGCTGTAATTATGACAAAACTGCTTGTTTTAAAACTTTTTATTGATAAAATGAACAAGGTTCATTTAATATATTAAATTTACCACTAGTCGTTCTGTTATTCCAGATGTTTTGTTCTATATTCAATAACTGTATGTTCAATAAAAACATTAGTTATTGAGGGAAACAAAGAAATATGATTGGATGATTTAGATTTAAAGATGTTAATAATCATTTATTTATTAAATTACAACCACCTTACCGTTTTCTTCAGCAAACTGCTTGGCCTCTTCATATGTGACATCACGCTGGGCTTCTAGGTCTGCTTTGTTACCAATTAGAATGATCACCTGAGGAAAGATTCATTGTCTTACATAGGCTCAAATTTAATCTTCATGCAAACCACATCTGCCCTTAAATTATGTATGAAGCCCCAACACCATTTACTTGAGTAGAAATTTAAAAGTATCATGTGTACTAAGTTTGGACTTAAATTACTGTTAAAACTGAATGAACTTACAGTATTGGGGTTGGTGAGATTCCTGGCATCAGTCAGCCAGCTGCTGAGGTGGTTGTACGTGCTTCGCCTGCAAAAAACAACAAGAATCACATATGTTCCTTGTGGCTTATTTAATAACAAGTGCATTTAAAAAAAATAGCATTGAACATGTAACCTCAATGTGATCAGAGCAGAATATTGGTCTACCTGGTGATGTCATACACCATGAGGGCCCCGGCGGCTCCTCTGTAGTAGCTGCGTGTGACAGCACGGAATCTCTCCTGCCCTGCCGTGTCCCAAATCTGAAGCTTCACCTTCTGCCCGCTCACTTCAATTATCCTTGTGCCAAACTCAACACCAATTGTATGAGGACAGTCAGCCATAACTAAAAAGATACAAAGTAGAAGTTATTCAAGTAAAATAACTTTTTTGAAGCCTCTTTGTTTAAAATAATGACAAAAGTTTTGTAATCAATAATCGACATAAAAAGGAATATATAAATATACTTTTTTTTTTTTAACACAGATACTGAAATTGTCTTTCAATACTCTTTTTCTGCCTTATCTATACACTGATACCAGCTGTGATTATCTCGGTCTCTCTGCTCTCTGCTGCGTTGTGTTTCAGAGCGTGGCACTGTGTTCTTACACACAAGTAGCTCATAATCTGGTGTTTTCAGCATCTCAGAGCAGCTCGTAAATGCTGCAAACTCCAGCTTTGCATGTGCTCTTTGCATGATTTTAACAATGCAACATGCAGCATGCAGTTACGCTTTTTCACATTCACGTAATCTCCATTTTTGTGGACAGATGATTGCAGCATTTCAAGTCAAGTCAAGTCAAGTCAAATTTATTTATATAGCGCTTTTTACAATAGGTAATTGTTTCAAAGCAGCTTTACATATTAGAAGCACAGAAAAAAGATAAGTGGTTAAAAATAAGCTGTACAAGCAAGCGTGGTAATATGTAACATATACAAGATGGTGCTACATTAAGCCAATGTCGGCTGACTCCCAGGGGTGGAAAAAACCCCCTAGGAGAAAAACCCAGTGTGGTAACACTGGGAAAAAAGTCCTAGGAGGGAAAAAAACCCTTGGAAGATATATATAATATATGTAAATGGATATGGAGATCAAAATCTGAATTACACAATTTTATTATAGGGATTAAAAATAGATTATATATATAAATATATCAGCTGCTGAGGTGGTTGTACGTGCTTCGCCTGCAAAAAACAACAAGAATCACATATGTTCCTTGTGGCTTATTTAATAAGTGCATTTAAAAAAAATAGCATTGAACATGTAACCTCAATGTGATCAGAGCAGAATATTGGTCTACCTGGTGATGTCATACACCATGGAGACCTGTTCCAATTTCAAATCTCATTTCAATGAGATTTGAAATTGGAAGTGTTAGTAAACCTGTTGTCACAAAAACTTGAAGGTGCAATGTGTAAATTTTAGGAGGATCTTTTGACAGAAATGAGATATAATATACATAACTATGTTTTCAGTGGTGTATAAAGACCTTACATAATGAACCATTATGTTTTTATTACCTTAGAATGAGCCATTTCTATCTACATACGCCGCGGGTCCCCTCACATGTTAAGTCACCATTTTGCGCCGACATGTTTTTACAGTAGCCCTAAATGGACAAAATGCTCTACAGAGCACGCTTGCTTGACTGGCTACTCTTGTCTCAGACGACGACATCTTTGTCACGCTGCACATTTAAAGGGGCTTCCCTACAGTTCTCCACCAAAATAAAAGATTTGAGGGTTTAACTCTTGCAAGTGAAGATATTAAGATATTGGGCCGGTTTCACAGACAGGGCTTAGGCTAAACCAGGATTAAGCCTTATTTCATTTAGGGTTTTTAAGTAGTTTTTATAAACATACCCTAGAAAAAAAAAAAAAAATCACTGGTGTGCCTCTTGAGACAAAACAATGGCAGTAGCATATTTTAAGATGTGTCAGTGCAAGTTTCTTTCAGTTAAAACAGCTCATACATGCATTTTAGTCTAGGACTAACTTAACCGGGGGATTAAGTTTTTCCTTTGAGTACAGACGTATCAAAACAATCCCCGTTCACATGGATCCGTGTAAACGACTAAAAATGCTGTATTATGCATGCCAGGCATTGGCGATGTGACTTTGTGAAGTAATACGCATGCGCATATTGTATAGAACTTAGAATTTCCAGTTTCAAGACAAAATCGTATATAGATTAGCCTGTGCCTTAATAAGTACTGTTAAGGATTCCTTATTTGAGTGTAATTCATACCACCTTTGGTACTTACATTTCTTTTCTGTGAACTGATGGAGTAAACATGACTTTCCAACCCCCATGTCACCTATAAAGACATCAAACAATCACACACATATTTGAGCCAAACCAAATGTCCAAAAATTAATTACATATTAAGCAACATCTATCTAACACACATAAATTATATATATATGATAGATAGACTCCTCACTTACCAATAATGATATATTTGAAAATATAGGAATAGTTATATGGTGCAGTCGTCATTTTTGCTCTGGAAAGCACAAAGAAAATGATACAAATCTTTAAATGACATATTAACTAATAAACAGTCGAAACAAATCAAATATCAAACATACAGCATTCATAGCAACAAAATGAAACCACACTGACAGCAATCAAGCAGCGCTCAGCTGACCGACTGTCCTACTATTGTCTAAAGACACATTTCCCTTTTCCTCCCTAAGATCACNGAAGAAACAAAGAAAATGATACAAATCTTTAAATGACATATTAACTAATAAACAGTCGAAACAAATCAAATATCAAACATACAGCATTCATAGCAACAAAATGAAACCACACTGACAGCAATCAAGCAGCGCTCAGCTGACCGACTGTCCTACTATTGTCTAAAGACACATTTCCCTTTTCCTCCCTAAGATCACCTAACCTCGATATTGAGAGATCAGGACAAGACAAATTCAGGATAATAATGAAGTATAGATGACAAGCAAAAACGATAGTTATGTAAATTGAAATGTATACAGGAACATAGTAACGTGACACTGAGCTAAAACAGCATAAACACTGCTGCAGCACTACAATCGGCCAGCGCCATGACTGACTAATCAGCTAATCACACACTCCTGTCAAAGGTTTCACAGCTATAAGCCAGACCACACCTAATTTAAGCACTCAAAAGTAATGTTTTAAAGCGGAGGCCAGCGGCCATTGCGTTTCCGTGTCGCATTTTAGACGATAAATGTGTTAATGTTAAGCATTAAAGGGCTAGTTAGCTTTAGCTGACCTCGCGCTGAACCAAACCTCGAGATGCTAAAGCTAACGGCTACTCCCAAAAATGAGGCACGTAAAGCGTTAAAAACAGTGTCAGTCGTTAAAATCAATCAATCCTGAAACGAAATATGGTGAAATTATCTTGTGATGTGCGTATCCTTTACCTAAAATATAAATTCAAGTGGTTTTTGGAGGTTTGGGTAGGTTATCGGCGTGTGTGAGCCGTCCGGTCGCTTTCTTCCTCTAAAAGTGCTGCTGCGATGAAAACAGTGAAAGCAGCGACTTCTACTGGAGAAACAGCACACTACACTACACTCAGCTCTACTGAAGATACAGCACACTACACTACACTCAGCTCTACTGAAGATACAGCACACACACACTGGAACAACAGTGCTTCCTCAAAAATGGATAAGAAAAATAATTCTAAGCAATTCAAAAAGGTTAAGCAAAATGAGATCAAGTGGTATCAACTACTTTTTCTAAAGTGACCGAAATCGGTATAAAGGGAAGACGCTGTTTGTCAGAAAGCCCAAAAGGTGTATTTAAAAAAAAAAAGGAAAAAAAAAGTCAGGTCGAGACAAGTTGCCACACGTGTTTTAATAAACGTGTTTAATGTTATAAATGTAATATAAATCTTTATAAACTTTTAATTGCAATATTTGATGGCCTGGGTAATAGTAATTATATTTTGTAATACCTTGTGCATTTTAGCTACGTTTCATGAAATGTAATTTGCTCCGGTCTCCACTATATTGTTATAAGAATGAAGACCAGAATAAGACAAACACGTTGTATTCAGCCCGCCATTTTAATGCTTCATGGTCATTTGGGTAATGGCACCTTGCACGGCTTTATTACGACTGGTGCGATCAAACCTCATAGAAACACATTAACAACTGAATCATTGCAAACATTTACTGTGTAACAAATTATATTACAATTGTGTTATTTAATATTAAACCGCAAACTATATATATATATATATTTATTTATTTTTCCGTGAAAGAAACGCGTCTTCGAAGAGCTGTTTCAAATGATAGGAGGGATTTCATATGCAAATGAAACACACCTGTGGAAGATGTTACTCCTCTCCCAGTACTTGCGGAAGCTCACTGTTTAACTCACTTAAACATACAGCTGTCGTCCCAGACTCATCTGCTGATAATCCCTTAAAAGAAAGATTTAACAATCAGGTAGGTCTAATATATATTTATTTATAAGTTAAGAAGCGAATGCGTTCTTACTGATGATGTTTTTAATAGAGAAGCATTAATTCTTGATAGTCACCTTTCAGTGCATCTGATGTTGCTATTAATTATTTACTTTCCCAAGCATCACTGTAAGCAGCTGTAATTGATTCAGGGTAGGTATCTTGGGTGTCT
>RJVU01049572.1:2299031-2348458 GCA_003731715.1 Anabarilius grahami
AAAAAAAAAATATATATATATATATTTATATATATTTGCCTTCATTTTTATATAGTATATTATTATTTGCTTTATTGTTATTTATTTTTGTGCATTTATTAACGCATTATTCTAAATGACAAACTGATCTTCTGTAGGCCAGTGGTATTTATATAAAAAAACATCAGCATCTCTATAAACATTGCAAATTATGATATTTTCACTGTAGTAACCAATAAAATGCATTTTATGTCAGATTACATCAGCAGGGTAGCTTTTACCTTTTAACCTTGTACTATTGTCTACTCCTGAATGACATACAATGGCAAGTCTTAGAGAACGGAAGTGTTGAGTAGCGTTGTGCCATTTTGTAATGCTTCAGTAAGTGAGAGGTTCTTTCTTTTTTTCCAGTGGGGGTGGAAATATCTGCCTGGGGGCATCATCACCAGGAGAGCAGTTTGATTGCGGAAGCATTAGAACAATTTTGAGATGTAGAAAAAGTGTTACAGACATATAGACAGGAACTGCCTTTTTTCTTTCTGATGGAAGCTGATAATAAAGTATTTCATGGGAAATAAAGAACAAAGTACATCACCCTTCCTCTATTTAATTTATTTTCAACATTAGACCATGTGGAACACAATTATGCAAATATATGGCTATTGTATTATTATAATAGTTTTTTTTTCTTTTTCTGACAGCACCATGGTGTACCACCCTGAATTTGAAAAAGCAGGAAAGCAGACAGGCTTGCAGGTATGGAGGATTGAAAACATGGATTTGGTGCCTGTCCCTCAGAATCTTTATGGTTGCTTCTACACAGGTGATACCTACCTCATCCTCAATACTATAAAGCAAAACTCTGGGAGTCTACAATATGACCTTCACTTCTGGCTAGGTAATACTGTGGTTAACGTAAATCTAAGTTGTCCACTATGAGCACTTTTATTGAAAACTTGTTTATGAACATGTTAAATGGTGTCTCTAGGTGATGCATGCACAGTGGATGAGAGTGGGGCAGCTGCTATCTTCACCATCCAAATGGATGATTTCCTTGGAGGAAAACCCATCCAGTACAGAGAAGTCCAGGGATATGAGTCAAAAACCTTTGTAGGCTACTTCAAATCAGGCCTTAAATACATGGTAGGCAGAGTTATTACATTTACAATGCATTGATGAACAAAATGTATTCGGATACTTAGTTCATAACAAAACCACAGATGCCATTTTTCTTATCAAACTGCTTTTTTTTTTCTTCAGCAAGGCGGAGTCGCCTCTGGATTCAAACATATAGCTTCAGGTGCAGTGAATGTGAAGCGTGTTCTCCATGTGAGTGGCAGACGTGTAATCCGTGCCGTTGAAGTACCTGTGAGTTGGGCCAGCTTCAACCAGGGTGATTGCTTCATCCTAGACTTTGGACAGGTGAAAGATGATATGAATGAATGTTCTGCTGCTTCTCTCTTTTGCGTTTTATCATAATGTATCCCAATTATTTATGCTATTTCTCTTATATTTGCATCAGGAGATATACCAGTGGTGTGGGTCCAAGTGTAACCAGTTTGAAAGACTGAAGGCCACCAATGTTTCCAAAGATATTCGTGATAATGAGCGTTGTGGGAGAGCAAAACTTTTTGTATGTGAAGAAGGATCAGAGAATGAGAAGATACTAGCGGTTAGTATAATAGTAGGAAGATGTTTGCTTCACTCATTTTTTATATAGTTTAGTGCCTTAAGGCTGGAGTACACAACAAAACTTATAAAATCTGAACAGATCTTAAAACACTAGACATCATACATCAGATTTTGACTGATTGATTGGCTGAAGATCACACTACTGGACTTTCAAGTTTTTCCAAGTACAACAATCTCCCATAGAGGCAAGTGCATCATAACTAAATAACACATGACAAATGAAAACCATATGTGTTCTAAAATCGGATATATCAAACATTTTTTTTATATCCTTCCTCTGAATAAACTGGCTCTGACTTCCTCAACTAGTGTTGACTCTTGCAGACTACAAATTGGGGCAAAAGTCATGTAGTGTATTCCAGCCTTTAGTAAGTATTCAGAATTTTATTCTGAATGCGAGTGCTCTACTATATTTTGTCAGATTCTTGGACCGAAGCCTGATCTTCCTGATGCGCAGTCTGAAGACACCAAGACTGACGCTTCCAATAGGAAGTCGGCCAAATTGTACAAGGTACAGTAAGCTGTACTCTAGCTTTTCCCCAAGAAATTATCTTAAAAAATCTATTAAATGGGTAATTCTGGTGGTCATTATTGCTCAGGTGTCAAATGCCAGTGGGACTATATCTGTCACTTTGGTGGCTGAAGAGAACCCTTTTCCCCAGAGTGCACTGCAGTCCACCGACTGCTTTATCTTGGACCATGGTTCCAATGGCAAGATATTTGTTTGGAAAGGTCAGCTCAGGAGATCATTCAAATTTATTCAGAATTTGCATTTTGAAACATGCCTAAAAGTAAATCTTAACCTTTATTTATTTATTAAAACAGGTAAAGAGGCTAATAAAGAAGAGCGGAGTGCAGGTTTGAAAGCTGCAGAGGACTTCATAAGTAAGGTGGGCTATCCTAAACACACTGAAGTCCAGATCATCCCTGAGAATGGAGAGACTCCTCTTTTCAAACAATTCTTTAAGTTCTGGCATGATACGGAGCAGACAAAGGGTATGGGACAAGCCTATGTGCCCAACAGGATTGCCAAGATCAAGAAAGTGCCCTTTGATGCATCTTCTTTGCACAAATCAGAGGCGATGGCTGCTCAGCATGGAATGGTAGATGACGGGAAGGGGGAGATAAAGGTAAATGTGTTTTGTACTGTTGTGCCACAGATTGCAACTATCAAATCATTTTTAAGTAGACAAATGAATGGACAATGTGTTGTTTGATTGCTTTTGGAAAGATTTGGCGCATTGAGGGATCAGACAAGGTTCCAGTTGACCCATCCATTCATGGGCAGTTCTTTGGAGGAGATAGTTACATCATCCTGTACACCTACAGGCATGGGGGACGTCAGGGGCAGATAATATATATATGGTAAGAGCTACAGACCTACTTTTGGATTCCATTCAGTCCTTATGAATCCTGAACCTGGAAAATAAACACTGAATGTCTGAGGAGTTGGTCCTAAGCCAAGGGCTTTGTCTGCTCATGTTACACAAGAACACTCGGATAACAGAACACAATGGTCTTTGAGTAATATCTCTTAGCCCCACCAGGCTGGGCCTCTGTTCGTCAATAGGATGAGTCATCACTGCAGAGGTTCATTACATTTTGTTTATGTCCACAGGCAGGGGGATGAGTCCAGTCAAGATGAAAGAGGAACTTCTGCCATTCTAGCTACCCAGCTTGATGCAGAGCTTGGTGGAAGTGCTGTGCAGGTGACACTTACTTGGTCCATTAATGATTACAACATTCACCTTCTATATGTAGTCTACTAAATTATAGACCGAAAGTTGTCCAAACGTGCTCATGGAGGGCTAATATCCTGCAGAGTTTAGCTACAATCTGGCCCAACACACATGCCTGAAGGTTTCTAGCAATCCTGAAGAACTTGATTTGCAGGTTGGTGTGTTTACTTAGGATTGGAGCCCTACAAGACAGTGGCCCTCCAGGAGCAGAATTGTATGACATAGACCTTCAAAACAAATCTGTAACACCAGCTTGAATGTGCATGTTTATAAAGGTGCGAGTAATTCAAGGCAAAGAGCCCCTTCACCTCATGAGTATCTTTGGAGGGCAACCAATGGTGGTGCACAAGGGTGGGACTTCACGAGAGGGTGGCCAATCAGAGGCTTCTGTAGTCTGCCTTTTCCAAGTGCGTGCCAACACTGCTGGGCACACACGAGCTGTTGAGGTAAGTCATGAGGAAAGTGTTTTAGCTGTACCATTGTGTGATTAGATTTTTTGTCAGATGTTCTTCATTTGAAAATGTATGCATAATTGGTTCTTAGACTAAATTTGTTCACTGTGCCTAAAACAGGTTGACGCTGTTGCCTCCAGCCTCAACTCCAACGATGCCTTTGTTTTGGTGACTCCTTCAGGCTCTACGCTGTGGCTTGGTCAGGGTACAAGTGATGCAGAAAAGAATGGAGCCAAAAGGCTTGGTAGCATTTTAGGAGTGGACCTTTCAGAGATATCAGAAGGAGCAGAGGGAGGTGGGTGTACTTCAGTCATTTGGTAGAGGAGTGTTTTAATATATTTTATAATTGCATTCAAAATATAAAAACCCTTATAGAACAAATCTTTTTCAAATTTCTATGTAGATGACTTCTGGAGTGCTCTTGGAGGAAAAGCAGAGTATCGCACCTCTGAAAGGCTCAAGAACAAAATGGACACCCATCCTCCTAAACTCTTTGCATGCTCTAACAAGACAGGACTATTCCTTGTGAGTTTCCATGTTGCCAAGAATGTAAACACAATTGTAGTAATCAAGACTGTAAGTTCCAGAAAAGTCAATGCTTCTTATTGTTCTTAAATTGATGAAAGAGATGTGGTGCAACTTATAGTCCACTGAAAATAATCAATGAAATCCATCCGTGCATTCTCCAAACTGCTTTAACCTCTGCAGGGTCACAGGGATTCTGGAGACTTAATCACAGAAATGTCTGCTTTCATAGTTCACATTTTTTGTTTGTTTTGTACCAATCTAGATTGAAGAGGTGCCAGGAGAGATGACCCAGGAGGACTTGGCTCCAGATGATATCATGATTCTGGACACCTGGGATCAAGTAAATATAGATATGTGTATATATATATAAAATGACATTTGCAATAAAATGCACTCTAAAGAAAATTAAATCTAATTCCTTTCATGCTGGAAATCATTGTCTGCTAGGTCTTTGTTTGGATTGGAAATGAAGCTAATGAAGATGAAAAAAGTGAAACTTTGACTTCAGGTGAGGGAAAAAAAACATTTTCTGAAACATTGCTGCTGTTTTCATTAGCTAATAATGTATCTTCATCCTTGTCTCTTCTTACTTTAGCGGTCAAATATATTGAATCAGATCCTGCCAGTAGGGACAAGAGAACTCCCATTGTTACAGTAAAGCAGGGCTTTGAACCTCCCACCTTCACAGGCTGGTTCCTGGGTTGGGACCATGACTTCTGGAGTTCAGACCCACTGCAACGGGCCATGACTGGTTTGAAAATGTAATCTAAAGGCTAGTAATAAGCCATTACTATGAGACAGGGTTGTTTTGTTCTAATGTAAAAAGGCAAATGCTTCACGCTGACTATAAACACTTTATACTACCTAACATTTCTCACCTGCTAGACCAAAACATTGTTTACCTTACTCATCCTTGTTTTACCTCCTTATGAGAAAGATAAAATGTCCATATCCAGAAGACATAATCAAATTCTGTTTATTCAATGCTTGAATAAAAAATAAATGTATGAACAGAAAAATAAAAGAACTATCAAACATCTTAACGAGTACTTTTTTTTTCTCTACAGTGGTGGAATATTTAGCGTGATGGTTTAAAGTAATCATTTTTTAGGTCTAATTATCCAGTACAAGTAATCACAGTTCAAGTGTCCTCTTTCTGGCCACTCTCTGCATCACTGTCACTGAAATCATCCTCGTTAATGTCAGAAAAAATGTCAGAAAGAAGGAAGCTCTGCTTCTGGTCAACCTTCAGTTCACTGTCATCAAGGTCTTCACAATCTTTCTCCAGGACTGGCAAGACTTTCTCATAGAGGAAGTCAACAATGTCTGGAAGAAACATCATAGACATGACATACATTAAAAGACATTCAGTAGAAAATTCATACTCCAATCACTGCATTAGCTAACACCTTTTTACATCAAAAAATGTTTTTAGTGTACACCAGACATGTTCAAGTCTCTGACCTAGAGTCAAATTTTTGAACTTTACATTAAAGTAATCCAAGAAAATAGTTTTGAGACACAACATAGCCCTGTTAATTTTTAAAGAAGCCATCTTTAAAGTAAAAAGTTCTCCATACAGTGTTGAAGCTACAACTATATACGGTATGAAGCTAAATTCAGCAATAATGTGGAATATACACTATATTGCCAAAAGTTTTGGGCTTTACGTGCACATGAACTTTAATGACATCCCATTCTTAATCTGTAGGGTTTAATATGGAGTTTGCCCACCCTTTGTAGCTATAACAGCTTCAACTCTTCTGGAAAGGCTTTCCACCAGGTTTAGGCGTGTGTTTATGGGAATTTTTGACCAACTGCATTTGTGAGGTCAAGCAGGTTCATCCCAAAGGTGTTCTATCGGGTTGAGGTCAGGACTCTGTGCAGGCCAGTCAAGTTCCTCCACACCAAACTCGCTCATCCATGTCTTTATGGACCTTGCTTTGTGCACTGGTGCAAAGTCATGTTGGAACATAAAGGGGCCATCTCCAAACTGTTCCCACAAAGTTGGGAGTATGAAGCTCTCTACACACTTTTCTTGTGCTAATCTGAAGGCCACACGAAGCTTGGAGGTCTGTAGCTATTGACTCTGCAGAAAGTTGGCGACTTCTGCGCACTGTGCGCCTCAGCATGTGCTGACCCCGCTTTGTGATTTTACATGGCCTACCACTTTGTGGCTGAGTTGCTGTTGTTCCCAATTGCTTCCACTTTGTTATGATACCACTAACAGCTGACCGTGGAATATTTAGTAGTGAGGAAATTTCACGAATGGACTTATTGCACAGGTGACAACCTATCACGGTACCACATTTGAATTCACTGAGCTCCTGAGAGCTACCAATTTTTTCACAAATGTTTGTAGAAGCAGTCTGCATGCCTAGGTGCTTGATTTTATACACCTTTGGCCATGGAAGTGATTGGAACACCTGAATTCAATGATTTGGAGGGGTGTCCCAATACTTTTGGCAATACAGGCTGCATTTACACTGGCACAAAATATATATATATTTATTTATTTTTGCTCACATTTGACAGATCAGAATCCTGTTGCACACGTGGAAACACAAAAATCCACACGAGATCCGATTTTTTCGCATCCGATCTGTGCCACTTCCAAATGTGGTTTTAAATCAGTTGCATATCCGATATCTGGACATGCGACCTACATCTAAAAACTCATATCCGATTCCCATTGGAATTCCAAGCCACCACAAGGTGAGGGCGACACGTTTGCTTACTAAAAGGTAGCTTTAATGTTGTATTATGAAGCAGACGTGCCTGTATGCACTCACACACACAAAATTTATTTTTTTTTAATTGCAGCTTAATTATTGAGGTAGAAACTTTATCTATTTTTTCCTTGAAAGAAATTGCGCACACACACAGACACGCACATTCAAATTTCAACCTCTGCCAGGGTAATTTAAAAGAGACCGCCGTGTGTTTAAAAAAAAAAAAATTATTTTAATAAACCAAAAGCTTCACTGGGTAGGCTACTCTCTCTCTCTCGTGTGCACTCTCTCCTTCACTCGCTCTCTTGTTATCATTCATTCAAATAAATGTAATCTTACCGGCTACTTTATTTCCCTTCAGAATTATATATCTAACGACTGCAGATAAAATAACGAACGCAAATTACCTTTATCAGGGTTCCCACTCTTTCATGAACACCAGATTCAAGGACTTTCAAGGACTTTCAAGGACTTTTTCAAGCACCGTTTATTTTATATCAAGCAGTGATATAAAATTCTAATTCACTTTTGCATCCATTTTTACCCGGAAGAGGAACAGAATCATTCGTACATTAATTTTGGAAATATATTAAAACTGTTTGCAGCTTTCTTATCCCTAATGTTAACAATTATTCCATACTAGTTTTGGTTCATTTTTTATGAATCATTACTTGAGTACATTTACATTTACATTTATGCATTTGGCAGACGCTTTTATCCAAAGCGACTTACATTGCATTATACTATACATTTGTATCTGAGTATGTGCAATCCCTGGGATCAAACCCATGACCTTGGCATTGCTAATGCCACGCTCTAACCACTGAGCTACAGGAAAGCTGAGTAAAAACATTATAATATAGAGAGAATATTATAAAAATACATTTTGCAATTAAGTGAAAAAAAAGGATTATATGGATCGTAATTGTGGCTTAAAGTCAGAATATATACAATATATTATAGTTCACGAGTTCACATATCCATATAATTAAATAGAGTAAAGTTATGCGTATTTGGCGTGCTGTCCGGGGAGAGGGCTCTGAGCTCGAAATTGTGGCCCAAACCCAGAGTACTCCCCCCGGTGTGGTATAAAGTAGATAGAACTAGAAGTGAGGAGATGGGGTGGAGGAGGGATGCTGATAAATTACAGGTGGATGCTGCACATTGGTGGTGGTTGAGGTGGGTACTAGCAAATCTTTGGTTACCCACGTTCTTCAAAATATGTTCTTTTGTGTTCAGCACAAGACAAATTAATACAGGTTTGGATCAACTTTAGAGTGACAGAATTTTCATTTTTGGTTGAACTATCCCTTTAAGGACATGTCGCAGCATTTGTTGTCTGTCCCTTTAAGGCACTTGCGCGCATTCAGTGTTGCCAGACGTACGATAATTATCGTATTTGTACGATAATTTTGACCTCTGTACGATGTACGATCAATAATGAAAAAAATCCCATAATGTACGATAATTTCAGTATTTTGTGACACTTCAAATGATGGTCGTTATAATCGGCTCATTGATCTAGCTGTGTGGATCCTAACGTGAACTTTGTTAGGCACGTCTTCCATCTCATCTCATGTTATGTCTTATCGGCCAATCATTGTGGAGAATGAATCTCTCTCACGAGCTCAACCCTGCATCCCAATGTGCATACTGTCCACCCTATCCGCCCGAAATAGTATTGAAAATGACTAATGTCGCATACTATTTAGAATGGATAGTATGCACATTGAGACGCAGGCCAAGTTAACGTTTCTGCCGCGGCGCTTAGGTCAGTTGTTTCCCACTAAGGTACGCCTAATAATTATTTATGTATTGTGGTAATTTGCAGTTCATGTCAAAAAGTTGTTGGTCTATAGATAGCTGTATTCTGTACGTTTGACTCGCATGTCACCTTTATTTATACAGCTCTTTTTACAATGCAGATTGTGTCAAAGTATAGCTTTACAGAGATAGAGGGAACATAATTTTGGCTGTGCAGCAGCTAAAATAATGTGATTGTCCAGCTTAAGTTAGTTCAGTATTGATTCTTTCCGTTGTAAAAATCATTAGTTATTAATTTAGTTCATTTACCTATACTAAAAAGTCGTGTACGATAATTTTCTTCCAAATACGATAATTTTGAGTTTCTGGTACGATAATTGGACCTTTCCAATCAGATTTAGCATTGTAAAACATCCATGACACCGATAGCTGTTAACTTTCCATTCTGGCAGGTAATCATGACCACCCGACATGAAATATATAAATAATTTTAATAACATGGCCATTCAAAACCCGAAGGTCTACCATGTGCATGCAAAGCTAACAATGACAATCATTTTGGGCGGGAATTAACGTAAACAGATATCAGATACCAGTCGCATCTAAAGTGAATGTAAACACACTGGCCAAAAAAATTGGATATGGTCAAAAGATCGGATCTGTGCATTAAGACTTGCTGTGTAAATGCAGCCATAGTGTATGAAAGCACTAACCTCCAAAACACTTGGTCTTCCACTCTGGCACATAGCAAACTTTGAGTTTGTGCCACGTTGCTTGCACATGTGCTGGAGGAACATCCCTATGAGACACAGAGGACAAAGATGTGACACCAAGCTTGTTTACACCTGCAGCATCATCATCATCATGCTTGAACAAGCAGGGGCATTATT
The DNA here is from genome assembly GCA_003731715.1 of Anabarilius grahami. Classification (NCBI taxonomy): domain Eukaryota; kingdom Metazoa; phylum Chordata; class Actinopteri; order Cypriniformes; family Xenocyprididae; genus Anabarilius; species Anabarilius grahami. The sequence goes on from RJVU01049572.1 coordinate 2,308,808, forward strand.
CCACTTACTTTCTGGGAACCTGAATAATGTAACCTGTGTAATTGCACTCATATGCCATTTACCCCAACTTAATTAATTCCTTAGAGGATATTCTTTCTATATTCTGGATCTAGCAATCTCACCTTGGGTATCTATGATTGTTTGAAAAGCTTCTAATTTTCAAACACTACAGTTTCAAGTTAATCTGGGTCTTCACTGAATTGGTTCTCATATCATAGTTATATACATAGTTATACCACACTACAGACAAAAATTCTAAAATAAAAAAATAAATGTCAAATATGAGACCTCGTAATGATTCATGGTTTTTTACAACATAAATATTACAGTGTTAAATTTACAATTACGATCATATAGATGCGTTCAATTTAAATTGTGGTAAAAAAAAGGTCTATGGCTGCTTTTTATTTTTATTTTTTTTATTGTCATCTTTATTGGGTAATATGGTGTTAAATCAAATTTGGATTTTGTTAAAGGGTTAATTTACCCAAAAATGAAAATAATCATCTTCGGAACACAAATGAAGATAATTTTATTGAAATCAGAGATTTCTGTCCCTCTATTGACAGTCTACGCAACTACTACTTTGATGCTTAAAGTTCATAGAGAGATTGTAAACCTAATCTATATGAATTGAGCGGTTTAGTCTAAATTTTCTGATGAGACACATTTGCTTTATAAGAGGAATATTACATTTTAGGCTTTTATTCACATATAAACATTGATCAACAAACAAACAGAAGCTCAACTGTACATGCTTGATGCACGAGAATAAACCTCATTGGTTCTTGCAGAAGCTTAAATGTGCTGCTGACATGTGAGAATGAACTTCATTGGTTCTCACACGTCAAGCATGAATGTTTATATGTGAATAAAAGCCTAAATTAAATCTGTTCATATAAAGTGATCATGTCTCTTTTTTGACTAAACCACTCAATTCATGTGGATTAGATTTACAATCTCTTTATGAACATTTTTAAGAATCAAAGTAGTAGCTGCGAAGACTGTCAATGGAGAGACATAAATCTCTCAGATTTAATTAAAAAAAAATCTTCATTTGTCTTCCGAAGATGGAACGAAAGTCTTGAGGGGTTTCGAATGACACGAGGGTGAGTAAATGATGACAGAATTTTTATTTTTGGGTGAACTAACCCTTTAATGTTCTGAATAAAGACAAACGTTAAAGGTGCCCTAGAATTTAAAATTGAATTTACCTTGGCATAGTTGAATGATAAGAGTTCTGTACATGGAAATGACATACAGTGAGTCTCAAACACCATTGTTTCCTCCTTCATATGTAAATCTTGTGCGTGAAAAACACCACGGGAAAAAAAGGCGAATCTCAACATAACACAGACAGTGACGCAACAGTCGGGATCATTAACATCTACGCCCCCAGCTTTTGCATATGCCAGCCCATGTTCTAAGCATTAGACAAGACAGTATTAACATCTGGAGCTGCAGGTATTGTGAAGCATGCAAGCAATGACAATAGCGAAAATGGCAGATGGATCGATAATAACTGTTCATGATACATGATATTTAGTGATAATTGTAAATTGTCTTTCTAAATGTTTCATTAGCATGTTGCTAATGTACTGTTAAATGTGGTTAAAGTTACCATTGTTTCTTACTGTATTCACGGAGACCAGAGCCATGTTGTTATTTTTATTTTTAACCCGAAAATGCTTGTAGTCTGTAAACACATCTGCATTCTTTATAAATCTCTCCAACAGTGTAGCTTTAGCCATGCAGCATTATCAAACTCATTCAGAATCAAATGTAAACCTCCACAATATGCCATACTTACGTGATCCGATATGCTGCATCACGAACAGTTTGTAAAGATCTATTTTGAGTATTATATTGTGAACTTCAGTATTGTTTATGCAATGTTTAGTGCAGTCGCGAGCTTGAGGGCGGGGAGCAAGAGCATTTAAAGGTGTACACACACCAAATCAGAGCATTTTTAATCCCACCCCAAAATGGGCAGTTAAAACATGGAATAATAAAAAAAATATATGGGGTATTTTGAGCTGAAACTTCACAGACACATTCTGGGGACACCAGAGACTTATATTACATTTTGTGAAATAGTGTTCTAGGGCAACTTTAATAGTGATGAGAGCCAAAATATTAAACGCCATGAATGAATATACAGTTGTGGTCAGAATTATTGGCACCCTTGGTAAATATGATCAAAGATGACTATAAAAATAAATCTGCATTGTTTATCCTTTTGATCTTTAATTCATAAAATTAGCAAAAATCTAACCTTTCATTGAAGAAAAAGAATTGAAAGTGAGAGGAAAATCAAATTATGAAATAAATGTTTTTCCTCCAAAACATGTTGGCCACAATTATTGGCTCCCTTTTATTCAATAGTTTTTGCAACCTCCTTTTGCCAAGATAACAGCTCTGAGTCTTCTTCTATAATGCCTGATGAGTTTGGAGAACACCTGACAAGAGATCAGAGACCATTCCTTCATGCAGAATCTCTCCAGATCCTTCCGATTCCCAGCTCCATGTTGGTGCTTCTTCTCTTCAGTTCACTCCACTCATTTTCTTTAGGATTCAGGTCAGGGGACTGGGACGGCCATGGCAGAAGCTTCATTTTGTGCTCAGTGATACATTTTTGTGTTAGTTTTGATGTTTGTTTTGGATCATTATCCTGATAAAAGATCTAACCAAGGCCCATTATTGGATTTCTAGCAGAAGCGGTCAGCTTTTGATTTTTTTTTCTGTTGGTATTTGATAGAATCCATGATACCATGTATCTGAACAAGATGTCCAGGACCTCCAGCAAAAAAATAGGCCCACATCATTAAAGATCTAGCAGTATAGTGAACCGTGGGCATGGGGTACTTTTTAACCATGTGTGCACCAAACCCATCTGGTGGGTTTGCTGCCAAAAAGCAATTTTTTTAGTTTCATCTGACTATAGAAGCCGGTCCCGTTTGAAGTTCCAGTCTTGTCTGACAACTGAATATGCTGGAGATTGTTTCTGGATGAGAGCAGAGGATTTTCTTGAAATCCTCCCGAACAACTTGTGGGGATGTAGGTGCTGTTTGATCATTTTTTTTAGGCTTTCTGAGACTCAAGACTCAACTAATCTCTGCAATTCTCCAGCTGTGATCCTTGGAGAGTCTTTGGCCACTCAAACTTTCCTCCTTACCGCACATTAGGACAATTTAGACACGGGTCCTCTTCCAGGCAGATTTGTAACATTTTTAGTTAATTGGAACTTCTCAATTATTGCCCTGATGGTGGAAATGGGGATTTTCAATGCTTTAACTATTTTCTTACAGCCACTTTTTATTTTGTGAAGCTCAACAATCTTTTCATGCACATCAGAACTATATTTTTTGGTTTTACTCATTGTGATGAACGATTAAGGGAATTTGGCCTTTGTGTTTCCTCATGTTTATACTCCTGTGGAACAGAAAGACATGGCTGGAAAATTTCATGTTCATGATCACCCTGGGGTGCTAAAAAATTTAAATATGAATGAGAATATACTTCAGAGATATTTTACTCCTAAAAAATTCTAGGGGTGCCAATAATTGTGGCCAACGTGTTTTGGAGAAAAACATTTATTTCATAATGTGATTTTCCCCCCACTTTCAATTCTTTTCCTTCAATGAAAGGTTAGATATTTGCTAATTTTATGAATTAAAGATCAAAAGGATAAACAATGCAGATTTATTTTTATGGTCATCTTTGATCATATTTACCAAGGGTGCCAATAATTCTGACCACAACTGTATAATATTTTGCAATCCATTATTTTGTGGAGGGGGGTCAGAATCACAATTTTTACACGATATTTGGAAAGAAATGTTCTACTGCTAAAGACAACAGAATTTACTAATAGACTAATTTACTAAATAATATCTATGTTTCTCAAGTAATTTTTTCCCACTGTAATTTAGCTTTAAATTTTACATGAAAATTGTCATTTTGACCCTTCTCTACAAAATAGTATATTACTCAGTAAATATTTATCCATGGCAGAAAAAAAATTAACAAAATTAAAAATTTGAGCTAGGGACCTCTGATTGAGTTGACATAAACCTGAGCTTAATAAACCTGCTGCTGTCTCATTAATGTTAATCAAACAAAAGAAAAAGAAAAATTACTTTTCAAAAATAACTTTTGTAGCTTCAACGTATCAATGTATATATTTAATTCATACAGTAAAAATTATGTAGCGTTTTATTTTTACAACTGATTATTCAATTTCTTACTTTAAATACATAATGAATTTCTTACTTGAAAATATACTGTACATGATAAATGTATTAATTGCTCTATGGTTTGTCTTTGTTCTTATTTTTAATAAATAAAATGATAAATCTTGAAATAAGATTGGTTATATTGCTCAACCCTTACTTTTGCCTAAATGCTGTCATTCTATTTTCTTCTTATTTTTCCCCTTGTAGGTTATATTTTTTTAAATAGAGAATTTAGTTAGGTGGTACTGCTCAGTAACTTGAAAAAGTCTTACAAACCAATATGAAAAAGAATCATGATAAGATAAGATCTCAACTGCAAATAATCCTCACCCGAATACAGTTGTGAGATCATCCCAGTCGACATCCGTAACATCCTCCACTTGCAGTTGATACATTCTGTGTCAATAGATGATTTTTTTTTTAAAGTAAAAGCCAAAGAAAAACATTTCAGAGTAACACAAGCTAAGCAAGCATGCAAAAACAAGATCTCTTACGCTTTAATGAGTCTGATTTTGGCCTCCTGAGCTTTCCTTCCCCTACATAAAGTCCCTGAGGACATCCGTACAGCGAGCATGGACAACCTTAGGGGTGAAGGTGAAAATTCAAAAACATTATTATACAAGTAAAGAATACCATAAAATGTGCCCCCATTTAATATAAAAGTGTTTTAAATTACTCTCTCACCATTTCTCTCTGCATTTGGTCCAATTTCGAGTTTTAACCTTCAGAGTAATATTGTACCAGGGCAATTTTTGGTAGAGCATTTCTCTATTGACTCGTTTTGGTGTTGTGTTATTAGGAGACTCTGATTTCAGCACTGTTACAATATGGTCTCGCACAGCCCTCAAAAGTCTCTGCTCCTCCTTCATGGACCATGGTCCAATTTTTTTAGCTGTATGATGAGATCATAAACAAAATGACCAACCATCACTAAACCTGGAATTTGCATATATGGAAATTTTGAAAAGAGGTTTGATCATTTAGAACAGTACTAATTTGGGAAAAGCGTTTCTCAAGAGAGTAAGAACTTCGACCAGTCAGCTCAGAAATCTTTTGCCAGTTACTGCCATGTAATGAATGATACTTGAGCAATGATTTGATTTCTTCTTCTGAAAACCTTTTGAGAAAAGGAAAAAAACATGGTTTTTAACAGAACTAAATTAAAAGCATAGCAGATCAAATTTCTCAAACCAAATATATGACATTTTAAAATTAATTTACCTTCCTTTATAGTTTGTACCATCAAAAACCTTCCTTCCACGGCTAAAAACATCATGACAAGGCCTGGGAATTCCTTCCGCTGTGAAAAAGAACATTCTTTAAGCAACAAAAATTTCACATTTTCAGTGGTTAATGGGTTAATTCAAGTTCATGGGACTCCAAACATTGTCAAACAAAAATTCTCTCATCGTTTACTCATCCTCATGCTATGCCAGATGTATAGGGGTGGACGATATACTGGTAAACACTAGGGATGTCATGAGAACTTATACTTTGGTACCAAGTTCGTATCAACATTTTAAAATCTAAAACAAGACGATACCTGTTTTTCTACGCTCTTTTCAGACAGTGAGCTCTCAACTAAAGCACACACATAGCTGCCTCTCACGAGTGTCAGATTTTTGTGGCTTATCGCACATAAACATTTAAATACACACACAATTATTTTAAAATGGCAGTCTTGGCAAATATTCACTTAAAGGGATAGCTCACCCAAAAATGAAAATTATCCCATGAATTACTCACCCTCAAGCCATCCTAGGTGTATATAACTATCTTCTTTCAGACAAACACAATCAGAGATATATTTAGAAATATCCTGGCTCTACCAAGCTTCATAATAGTAGTGAACAGGGCACCTGTTTTAAAGCCCAAAACACATTCCCTCAGAATCTTTGGACTGAAGCAGAGCGTAGCTGGAAAAGAATATGGCAGCTTACCGGTGTCTCGGTATTACGGTGTCTCCATTACAGTATTGATGTCCGACACAGCATCAATGCCGGTACTGTCATAAACCTAATATAAGCGGGGTTCATACAAGCGCTGGCAAGATAAGTAGCTGTGTCTACACCGGAGCGGTTAATAACATAAGGAGCAACTGCAGCATGTCATATGATCAATAGAATAAGACCATTGCAGGGCCAATGTTGTGCAGATAAAACCAGTTTAACACCTAGTTGAACACATCTCCATGGGGCTTCAACAGTTTAAGATGAAGGCTGAACATTGGTTACAGCTAGATTTGATTCTTCACGCAGAGACAATACAAGAGAGGAAACATATAAGAATATAAGAATATGTATATATAGCAATATGCACACCTCATAGCACACCTTGGTATAGGTTTTTCTGCAAAGGTTTATTACCTGTGCGGGCAAAACCAACAAGCCGATGATGATTTCCTGTTTGTGCTTATTACATCATGAATGTGTACAACAGCAATGGACATAGATATAACCTTACAAAGGCAATCAATTGTGCAGAATGGCATCAGTGTTGGCGCCTGTAACAACAGACTGTCAAAAAAGACACACAACCTAATTGAACACCACTCACAGATTCTGTTCGTCAAATTATGAAGCAGGTAGATATAATCCTCTTGCAAAGGCAAACTCACAAAATTGAGAGAAGATGCATCCAGATTATAGAAAATGACAAGAGTGCTCAGCACGAGTTGTTCATTGAGAGGGGCGAAGGGGGATGAGCCTTCTTGTGCCATTTGAAATTCTTATTGCCAGGACATTCTGCATATCATAAAATTTTGGTCATATCGCCCACCCCAACAGATATGTCTTTCTTTAGTTGAACACAAACTTTACTAGAAAAATAAACCTTTGTAAGTCTAGATAATGCAAGTAGACAGATCCCTCAAAGTTGCAGATTCAAAAACCATGCAAAACAATGGTAATCCATACCACACTAGATCATGTATGTATGCATGTCTATTAAATCACTTCCGGTCAACTGTCATACATGCGTTTGCTTGAAGTGAAAACAGTGTATGCCTTGTGTTTTATTAATATTGATTATAACTGATATCTCAAACTGATGCACTTGTGTGCTTTTCTTGGGTGCACTAGTGCAAGCTGGCACTCAAATGAATGAACAAGACAGCGGCCGAGATCAAGATTTTCATTTTTCACAACATAAAACCCTACTATATACCTTCATAACACTTGGAATACAGAATAAATTAGATGGGATTATTTTATGACACAGTTNAAAAAAAGAAAAAAAAAAAAAGAAACTAAGGCAACAACATCAAGTTGAGTAAATAATTACTGAATTTCAATTTTTGTGAACAGTCCCAGAGACGGTGCAATAAAATAAGCCACGAAGGGGTCAATACATTTTAAATAAAGGGGTAAATAAAGCAGGTTAAAGGCAATATCTTTCAATCATGCTGATCACTTTCTTCATTCCACTGGCAGCTAATATTGTTATGAGAAGAATATTCTAGAACTGGAACAATAAATCAATGTATCAAGAAATGCAATCAAGAAATGATTCTGGATTGATTGAGATTTTCTTAATTCATCGCGATTCTCTCTCAAATCAATTCTGAGCTAAGTTTAACAGCAGATGGCACTGCGTGCTTCAGAAACAGCCATTCTCCGCTTGCTTCCAATTCCTTACACACACCACTTAACCTTCTATAAAATAATCATTCATAAAGGGTGTTTGCAGTAGTAGTTTTTAAGTTAATCTCACGTCATAAATGCATTCGGAGGTGCAAGTACATTCTCAGACTCAGCTGAATGCAAGAACCCTCTTTGCAAGCATTTGAATGGGTGGTTAAAAACTAGCCTATAGAGCGGCATCTGCTGTTCGATTAATCGATTAGAGCGAGAATCGCGATACATTCAGGAAAATCTCAGACTCAGTCCACGAATCGTGATGCATCTATTTATTTTCCCAGCCCTAGAATATTCGTGCCTTGGAATGCTCAGGTAAGATAACATAATATGAGAATAGCATTCTGTCTGTGCTGTCTTGACTTCTTTGCTCGCTTTCATCATATTTTCTTTTTTTATTCTCATGCACTGACTTGTTCGCTAAACTGTCAATCAGAGCAATCTCTCTCACAAACGGCCCCGACGCCGATTCAAGATGCTGATTGGGTGAACTGCCACGGAAGTGTGGAACACACCTCAAAACAAGCACGACAAATGCTCACCTACGGCTGACCATCGGCTTGTTGTATCATGGCCCTAAGGTAAGTGGTAACTTGTTTTTTTAATTCATTCAAATATCAGCAGCTGCCTATTACCTGCCAGGTAATTTGCCATGTCATTATTTTGATTTTTCATTTGGCCGATGCAGTGGGTCAATGTTTTGCTGCAGTTTTGTCTTTCTCTCTTCTATCATCTAAATGACTGTCTGGATCTAAATTATTGACTATCCACACTGTGTATTGCAGTGGTTCTCAACTCCGGCGACCCACCCCTCTGCACATTTTAGCTGCGTCCCAATTCAGAGGCTGCATCCTTCGAAGGCCGCATTCGAAAGCCGATTAAGTCACTGCAACATGGCATGTCAAAATAATGACATGGCTGTCCCAATTCGAAGGCTCCTTCAAATGCGGCCTTGAAATGCGTCTTTCGTTTCACTGGCAATGAAGGATATAACGGATGAGTCCTTCACTGCCTAGCATATCCCAGAATTCATTGTGCGCCTGTGATGACAGGATTTGTTTGAGAGAAATTGGATTACACTTTTAAATCCAAGTATTGGGTTTCAACTTAATCTAATGTAATGTAATAATACAAATATAAAGCAGTTCAAATTTTGACAGATCTTACCAAGATGTGATTTTATATAGTTTATACTATTTATTATGTACGTAAATGGACCAAGGTGAACATATTTAGACAGGTGTTGAACCCTGTTTTGTTTTTAGGCAGTTGAATATAACTTAAAAAAAAAAAAGTTCAGTACAAACATTACTGCCGCTTGTCAATGGCAGCTGTCATAGTTGCTAGGCCACAAGAACAGTCATCCGTAGGCTAGACTGTCCTATTTATTAACACCTGGTCCTTCGAAGGATGCAGCCTTTAAAAGTCTTCTTTATTTAGCACACCTGATTCAGATTATCAGCTCATTAGAAAAGAGCTACATGAACTGAACTGTGGGCAAATTCCAAACAGAAGGGAAAATCCATATGCCCTACTCCCTTCCAAGGGCAGAGCACTCCTTTGAGGGAGCAGGGCACTTGGGTGCCATTATGTAGCCATTTGGAATGAACTTGGGGAAGGGAGCAACGAATTTCTCCATTATCTTCAATTGGAATGTTCCCATGACAACGCAGCACGGTGTCCATCAGCTAATTGTTTTTACGAAATGTCTTATTATTGCTGTTAACATAGCTGTTGCAAATAAATATACATTTAGGCTATAAATATTTTAAAATACGTTATGTGTGTGTGAGTGTATTTCTCTGTTCTCAACTTTAAAACTTGCCATCTCATCTTTGGACAATGCATTACTTAACACATTTCTAACTTATGAAACTTATTTAAACATAACATGAAATGTGTGAAATAGCCTATGTAACAAAAAAAAACAAAACAGCTTGAATTGCTATGTTTGTTAACTCTAACTCTCCCGCCATCTAGCTTTAAAAGGAATCAATCATGAGTATTCACTGGGTCACATGACCATAAAAAAAAAATTACTTCCTTTAAGTTGCCATCGCATGTACCCTTCGCTAACGGCCTTGTGGAAGGGCCCTTCGTGAAGGGATTCAGTAGTTCACTTTCGTTTGGAACACCCCTACAAATGGCATCCCTTCCTATGGCAATGACGTTACATTGGTAGACATTTACCAAAAACAGCATGGAGGGGTTTTATAATGTTGTTTTATAATATGACAATGCGTAGCCGCGGCGCTTGATGTCTAACGAACCAGTGGCAGAAACGTAGGAAGCTAGTATGTGTGGCTTTATCCCAAGCTGCCATCTCTGCTGGTCTCAAAATTCAAAGAGGTGTGTGAACCAGGCTGACTAACAGTGACTGGTGGACTCGTGTGGTACCCAGCTTTGAATAGGATGAGATTTGAATAGAATTTCAAACCACATATGAATTTAACTTGAAACAGATTAGTAAAATCATGAGATTTTTTTTGCCTTCACACTTGCTAAAAATTACAAAAATTGATTTTTTTCTGACAGTCTGAAAAAGGCTTTGATTGTTTCTACAAAAAAATTTTAAATAGTGCAGAAGGATAATAACCTTTGAACTTTCAAAAACAAAATCAAACATAAATTACAGAAAAGGGAGTAAAATCAATGCGATCATTAAGACTCACCAATCTTTTCAAAAAACCTGTAGACTTTTTTCAACTTTATCAATTCATGTCTCTCTTCTGGGAACCTTTTTGGATGAAAGAGCTTGGTAGCATCTTTCACTCCTGTGAGAGCGATAAAATCTTCAACATTTTGTTTTAACCTCTCATTTTCTGCATCAGAGAATCTTCCATGTCTCAACATGATGCCTGCAAGCATAAGAGTGAAAAGCAAAACATATAACTTTTTTCGGACAGTATACATTTATTATGTAATAAAATGTATATAACTAATCAAAAATATTACTCCAATATTAGTCCAATATTTTATATATTTATTTGATATAATCAGCCTACCTTTCTTTTTGAATTCCCTGAACCTTGGCAGGTCGTAAACGATCATCTTATTGATTTCATCTTTCTGTCTGGATTCTATTTTAGGACAAAATTCTTTCAGTTCATTCAGGGGATTTGTATTAACTAGTGGTTCCTCCAAAAGCTTTTTCTTTCTGTCATGCTTTTTAGTCCCAGTTGGTAGGGCAGGAAAGCCACTTTCCTTGCTCACGTATGGGACCTCCTCAGGTTCTGGCGTCATGACAGACTGTTCTTCTTGTGCCAGGTCATCACAGTTTGTCTCGGTTACATTTGTTCTCTTTTTCTTTGCTTTAGCAGGCTTCCCTTCAATTGAACCTGTGGGTGCTTTCATGTTCCTTACTTGATGCAAGCTTGTTACACCACCATCCATTGAAGCCTCTCCAGAGACGACAATCTCAACTCCTTCATTCAATTTTCTTTTTTTCTTTTTACCTGTAGGTGTCTGCAGACTTGTATTCTCCAATTCTCCAATGTTTTTCTTTTGCTTCTTTTCATTGTGCTTCTCAGTCTGCACCTTTGAACTTTCAGTGAATTCATGCAAGTTCATGTTTTTCTTTCTCTTCTTCCTCCTCTTCTTCTTCTTCATCACCTTTTCCTCATTAATGCGGCCAATTGTGTTATTACGCAAATCTGACTGCTTTTCATCCATTCTTTAAAAAACAAAAATCATGACGACACAGAAAACATATAATAACAAGCTTTCACAAACACAAAAATCCAACTTGACTCTGGACAGTCTTGCACGTGTCTCGGGCGTCATCCACACATGTGATTTGAATCAAATGTAACGCAACCATCACAAGAAGAAAGTGAAAATATGTAAGAATACAGCAAATTCTTCGATGATAAGGGAAAATATGTTTAGCAATATATAAGTATACAGCGAATTCACCGACACCTAGAAAACTTCTAGCGCAATGTTTTCCACGCGGACTCCTCCTCCTCTACTTCTTTATCGCCGATTACAAGGTGCATTCAGTAACACAGCGGATATAGTGCCACCTTTCAGACAGGAGAGTCATTACAAACATTTTAGCTTCCCTATAAATATGTTAGCGCACACATAAGCTGAATTCGGACACTAATAACACTATTCTTACTATATCTGCCATTTAAAGATATGACAAATGTGCGAATATAGGAGAGTATTATTCCAATTATAATATCTCAATATTGCTGATGTGTGTGCAACATGCTGTCTACATCGATTTTAAAATGGTACCACCATAAAATGTCATCAGTAATACACATATGCGTAGATATTGAATTAAAAACAAGCACTCTATGCTGATTCCTTCTCTAATTATATTTTTTCCCTATTCACTAGAGTAATTGTAAAATTGTAAAGTCAAACAATATTTTGTTTATATTAGGTACAAAATATCCATTTAACAAATAACCATTTAATAATTTATTAGTTTCAGACATGAAACTCTAAATAGGCTAATTCAGAGTTTCGACATTCTAGAAATAGATATTGTAGAATAATTTACATATTGTAGAAATTTCAATTTGAAATAAAAAAAGTCCAATGAACTTTTCACAGCCAGTTTGTAACCTTTCATCATCACTTTCTTGCATCACTTTGTCTACTTTTTCAGACAGCAATTAATTTTAGCGAGTTGTTTTGTTGTTGTTGTTTTTGTATAGGCTAAAATATGAAAGGCAAAAAAACAGAAAAGAGACTAAAACCGATAAACAAACTAGCTATAGGTAAATAAATAAATAAAACAAAATGTGCACACAAAACTAATTTTCAAATTAAAAAAAAATAATAATATTCATAGAAGATTTCTTTTTCTTTTCTTTTTTTTTACACCCTCCCATGTACTTATTTATAAGACTCCCCTTTTGACCACCAACATTTGTGAATGTAATATTTAGCCTATTTAATATTTATTTAGAATAAATATAGTTCTCCAAGGACTCTTAGTAAACACGCTTTTGTAAACTTGTAAACAAACACCTAATATATAAACCTAATAAACACTACCATCAATTTACAGTATGTGATTATTGTCTGTGGTGTAATGCTGCCACCCTCTGTACTGGAGAAGCAGGCTGTCTGCAAAACAACCCTGTTTCACCAATAGGAAGTAACTACGGTAGAGCTTCGTGTTCAAAACACTGTCAACGGATCAACAACAAAAACAAGCAGAGCGATTTGCTGAACCTTTGTCATTGGTAAGCGTCTCAAACAACTCACGTAAAATGTCACACATGTATATCGCCTTTTATTTTTGTGGCTGTAGATGCAGAAAGGGTCGATGTGTTATAAATTAAGTCCTTGTATTGCATACTTTAATTTTTTTTTACACGTCCAGCATCGTAAGTATTCTCTCCTCTGGTCAGCGCACGACATTTGCCATTTAATTTTATTGGTAGCATTTATAAACATTTCAGTTAAAACGCTAAACTACATTTCGGTGCAGCCCTAATGTTGTTTTTGTGATAGATAGATAACGTTAGATAGATAAATAAATAAATACATTCCACGCGCTTATTGTTTCGCTGTTGTCACGTCTGTGGATGCCTATGCTTGATTCTACACTACATTTCGCTTATCGTCATTGAGTGAGTTCACAAGGACATGTATTATGCATTATTAAAAAAAACTAAAACTTATGACACTCTAAAAACAAAAGCGTTGAGAATACTATAGAATTTTCTATTGCAGAGCTGCAGAATCTGGTCGAACAGAACAGCACTAATCCAAAACAAACGCGTTGCCATGGCAGCCGTGTATTTGAAATTCAACAACTTGTCAATGCGCAATGCGCAGCTGTTTGCACTGCATTCAAATGAACGGTTGACTCCTGACCCGAGGCTTATTTTAGAACAAGTTGAGTCAAGTTAAGAGCTTTCGAAAATTTAATCTTTAAACTTTTTTTGTGTGTTTTTGGAGATATATAGTTATTACATACCAATACCAATAATCGGTTTGATTAAGGTTTTTGATATTCACACTTTTCTATCTGTGATTGTTTCTTCAATATTATTCATTCATTCATTCATTGTTGATTCATAAAGCACATTTCAAAACAACCCAAGGTTGAGCAAAGAGCTGTACAGAACAATTAATATAATGAAGAAATAAGGACACAACCGATTACAAGAAATAGCATGCACAAAACTAAAAGATTCATATTAGGTCTAGTGCTATTTTCTTACTTAAATCAAAACTGCCCCTATTTACTAGCGCATGTTACTGGTCTTGTGGTGAATAAAAAAAATTATCAGTAAAAGGTAATCTACAGGGGGGAAAAAAATTGTTTGAGGAGGTGTAAAATCAAGCCCTGTCATCTATTTTTCTTAGTGTAACAGTCGGTTTCCTGAAGTAAAAACTTCAAGGTTGTTAATCAGTGGTATGTGCTTTAGTTGATGCCATCTGTTTGCATTATTTCAGTCAAAGTCAAAAGTCAAAGTCTGCTTTATTGTCAATTCTTCCACATGTATAGTACATACATACAGAGAATCGAAATTGCGTTACTCTCAGACCCCCGGTGCATACAGATAACACTAATAGTAGAGCTTAAGAATCTAGATCAATATAAAATATAAGATATAACTATACAAGATCAATATAAAATATAAGATATAACTATACAATAAGGGGATGTAAAAAAAAAAAAGACATAAAAAAAATATATAAAAATAAATAAAGTTAAATAAAGCAGCGCAAGGCACATGGCAGATAGAGTGCAAACCAGTGAACAAACAGTGCAGATAAAGATTGGCTTATTCATTTTTAAAATAATTGTGTTTAAAGGGGTGGTTAAGTGTTTTTTTTCTAGGCTTGATTGTGTTCTTGGGGCACAGTTTAACATGTTTTAACGCTTTGTTTTTTTGAAAACGCTGTATTTTTCATATATTTTACCTTTATTCTACACCTCTGTTTCCATTGTCATATGAACGGCTCGTTTGACTTCCTGCTTCTATGAAGCCACTCCCTCCGAAATACGCAATGTGCTCAGATTGGTTAGCAGGTTGGTATCTGGCCCAGTGTATCGTGATTCGCTGAAGCGTCCGGAAACGCCACGCCCCTTACCATTCGTTGTTACGCGCTTAGGTGGAAATAGGCTTGTTTGAGATGCGCCTAGCCTCGCCTGAAATGTAGCCGAGAGTAGGCGGCTGCAGTGAAGGGAGTAGTGAAAAATGTGCAGGCAAGACGGACAGTTCTCCGTTCTCGTAGTGGATCAGACACCTACGAGATCAAAGGCGGTTATCGCGGGATTCACACTCGTGCGCTGTGTTGCTGAAAAACTGGATGTAATTTAAGTTCTGTTGCTTTTATATGAAAATAAACATAATGAACAAGACACCCAAAGCACTTGTTATTTATTTCCATTCGCTGGATATGTGTATCAATCTTTTTATTTTAATTGTTTTTATATATTTTTATAAATATTATAACTATCACATAATAACCCACAGAGAGATCGCACTGTCAGAGACTTTAGGATAATGCACACATAATTTATACACATAAAATCATGGTATTAGAGTTTTAAAATCAAACATTTTAAAAGAGATCAATACATCACAGTTGTTTAATCCAATAAACTTTAAGCTGTGTCGTCAGCAAGTCGTTTCCCATCGTGCTTTTGGTCAGCGCAGTCAGTGGAGAGCAACTGCACTCGACGTGACCATGTTAGCAGGCAAAGAGATACTATCTAAAATATTAGTATTCTAATGATATAACTTATCTTTATTAGTTAATAAAGATAAGTTATATCATTAGAAAGTTATAAAGGTTTACTGTCAATCTACGGCGTCTTTTTTACGATATGCTCCAGCACCAGTAATTGAAATTTGTGTCAGGTTTGCACATGACAACACGAAAAATCAAACAGGACTTCATTCCTTTATAATGAAATAGTGATCGCGACATGAATCCAATCCGTTGCACTTTGGTAAAATGTCCACGAGTATCCATTGAAAAACAAAAACCTGTACTTTTTGTCCACAAAAGCGTTAAATCCATGAAATATTAATATATTATCCATTGTTTGCATCACATTTCTTCTGAATGATCTGCTCTCCATCATCGTTCTTCAAGAAATTATGCAACCTGGTCAGCGTTTATGTTGTAAAACTGTATATATCTCACAAAAAAATGAGCCCGCGTCCAAAATGCAGCAGTTTTAGTTATAATATCCAAGCAGTGCTGTCGTAGTTTGTGGTGTCTTGAGAGGGATATTCTGCAGTCTTAATCATAGTAAATCTCACGAACAAAACTTTTAGCCAATGCCAAGACGATCCAACGTGTGTTCTGTTTATCTTCCGCATGCGAGAACATCTACACAGACGCACATCTGTCTCGACCATTACCGCAGCAAACCATATTATTTTATAATTGTATAAAATAATCCCGAAAAAAGCAAAAACACGGCAGAGATGCCAAATTCAGCGGCTGGAATTAGCTGCTGAGGTAACATGACGGTTCGCAGACAGAAGCGCGATCCACCTGTCACTCAAGTGACCATGCCCTTAATTATGCAGAACTTTAAGGTTTAATATAATTCAAATGAATGCGTTATAAAAAAATTCACCCCCCTCACAGTTGTCATGAAGTGCAAAACTAGCTGTATAGACCAAAACCACAATTTGTACCAACTTGTAACATGTTTATTTCTGCTGTAAAGTTAGGCACTTTAACATGGGACTCAATGAGATTCTGCTCTCTTTTGGAGCCTGTCCCTAGCGGCCAGTCGATGAATTGCAGTTTAATCCACTTCCGTATTGGCCTCACGCGAAAAGGAGGGATGTTGCAGCTTGGGAAATGTAAATAATAGCGTCTATATTGCTGTATCAAATTGAGCCCGAATCAGACCCAGATGAAGAGGGTCACGCAGAACCTCTGCAATCGCGGCTTTAAAAGGATGTTTATGAATGGTATTTCATTTTTTTATTTGTGTCAAAGTGTTTAGATATGCTGTCACTGCTATTTGTTAGCTTTCAATATACAGTTTTATCCTGATTAAAGCTTTACTGTTGTAAATAAATAACTGAGTAGTAGCATTTTTGTAAAGGTAGCGTTTAATGTATAGCATGAACAACTGTTTGTCTATGAACATAGATGTTTGTTGATGTTTGTAGAATTTAGCTAACTCGCTAGTGGAGCAAAAATTTGTTGCTCTTTGTATATGACCTTGATGCAACAAAAAATAGCAACAGAACTATACGTTTAAAAGACATGTACAAACTATAAAACGTACTTACAGTATGAAGCCAATAAACAGCAGCTTCTGCTTTTAAAGTAGGAACTGCTTCATCCTTCAGTAATAGCCTTTGTGCAAATCCAGCATTGAACTCTTGTAGATTCTGGAAGCTGTCTTCAGCGCTGCATCCAGTGTAGAAAATATCACAGATTATAATGGGTTCTATTATCTTTTGACGCGTCGCTCCGCTCTCGTCCGGTGTACACAACTCTTCCGCTTTCATTATGCCGTGCCGCATGGCCTCGCCCACTTTGTTGCGTATTCCCAGGGGCGTGTTTTGCAGGGTTTATGATGTCACCAACCCGGAAGAAGCTCGTTGTAGTCCAAACCCGCCGTTTTTGTTGGCAATTAAACTGCCATAACTTTAAAAGACAATATCTCCGTTTGCATTGAACTTTCAGTGCTGTAACTTTGCAGATACTGTTTATGCTCAAGCAGCAACATTACACACTAACTAAAGTTTAAAAAAAAGTGAAACCGCATTGAACCACCCCTTTAAAGTCACCATGAAAGCAAAACTGACAATTTTTGTTTTCAAATTAAATCCCGCCCTACATTTTTCTCATTCCAGAAGCATTTCACTTGTATATATGTCACAATAGGAAATAAAAGACTATTGCAACTTCCATTTCATGCTGGACCTTAACAGCAGAATTTGTGGTAAAAGAAACTATATTACCCATGATGCTGTATAGAAAATTTCACCAATCAGAGTCAGGGTGAGCAAATCGTGCCAAAAATGCTCTGCAGGGACAGCCTACTCCGATGAAGAACCACAATTTACTTAATTGAATTAATCTCCTTACTGTCAAAATTCACAATGTGTGTTTGTGTGTATATATATATATATATATATATATATATGAGCCAAAACATTATGACCAGTCACAGGTGAAGCGAATATCGTTGATCATCTCCTAACAATTCCACATATTGGGCAAATTCCAAATGACATTTTTGCACCCTTGAAGGGCACTTCGGGAAGGGGATGCAATTTGTAGGGGTGTTCCAAATGAAAGTGAGCAACTGAATCCCTTCACGAAGGGGCCTTCCACAAGGCCGTTAGCGAAGGGAACATGCAATGGTCACTTCAAGGAAGTAATTTGTATCAACAACAAGGAAGTACTTCAAGGAAGTAATCATTTATAGTCATGTGACTCAGCAAATACTCGTGATTCATTTTAAAACTAGATGGCGTTTGAGTTCGAGTTAACTTACAATCATAGCCATTCAGGTTGTTGATATATTTCACACATATTTGTCATGTTATGTTTAAATAAGTTTCATAGGTAAGAAATCTGTTAGGTAATGCAGGGTCCAGGGTCCGGGGCAGTCGTGGCCTAATGGATAGAGAGTCGGACTTGTAACCCAAAGGTCATGGGTTCGAGTCTCAGGTCCGGCAGGGATTGTCGGTGAGGGGAGTGAATGTCCAGCGCTCTCCCCACCCTCAATACCATGACTGAGGTGAGACCCTTGAGCAAGGCACCATACCCCCAACTGCTCCCCGGGCGCCGCAGCAATGGCTGCCCACTGCTCCGGGTGTGTGTTCACGGTGTGTGTGTGTTCACTGCTGTGTGTGTGCACTTGGATGGGTTAAATGCAGAGCACAAATTCCGAGTATGGGTCACCATACTTGGCCACATGTCACTTCACTTCACTTCAAAAGATGAGACGGCAAGTTTTAAAGTTGTGAGCAGCGAAATACACTCACACACACATAATAACACATATTTTAAAAACTGTTTATATAAAATGTATCTTTATTTGCAACAGTTATGATAACAGCGATAATAAGAAATTTCTGTCTAATCAGCTGATGTTGTGTTGGATCATCCCTTGTGAAGATAATGAGGAAATTGCTTTGTCTTTCATTGCTCCCTTCGTCAAGTGCGTTCCAAACGTCTACATAATGGCAACTAAGTGCCCTGCTCACTCCAAAGTCCCCACTTCAAGGGCTCTGCCCTTCGAAGGGAGTAGGGCATAGGGATGCTCGCTTCCGTTTGGAATTTGCCCATTAAACGTGCAATAGGATATTTTTGGAGAGGCTAGCATTAACGAGCTACCTTTCAAATCATAACATCCCACCCTCCCTTCAGAGCGCTCTCCAAAGCCACGCCTCCTCCAAAATGCATGAAGGCACACACACACACAGCTGCTCTCAGCAAAGCATCACAAGAGATGGCATTACTACCTCATGTCTCAAAGCACATAACATTACAATAGTAATGAACGTAAACAAATTAGAAAGCTTGTACCTGACTGCTGCAGATTCTTTTAGGTGTTGATACTGTTGACATGGAAGCGCTTAATTCGAGTCTAAGGACATGAACAGCTCTGGTTAGTATTTTATGGGTTGCCATCTCTTAATTACGGTAGTTATGGTGTGAACGCAGCATAGTCTCGTTGTTTTGATTCAGTAGGAACTGAAAAGGTGGCTGCTGTTTGTTTGCGGTGCTCCGTGACTGACTGCATTAAACGCACTGATGACGTATGATGTCTGCGCAAACAGGGTGCGTGAGGGTATGTAAAAACATACGTTGAAGAAGGACATTGTATTATTTCATTCGGACTGAATATAATGATTGGATGAACATTTTATAGTCCTACGCCTTTCACAGACGATATATATTTATAAAAATACATTTAGACCGTTTATCATAGTGATTGCTATCAGGATATGTGCAGACTTTGAGCCAGTATAACAAAAAAAAAAATCACTTATTGCACCTTTAAGGTCTGGGTAGATTAGATGGTAGCAAAAAGCAAACAGTCAGTTCTCGTAATCAACAAGTTGGATGCAGGAGAAATGGGCAGGTATAATGATATGAGCGATTTGACAGGGGCCATATTGTTATCCATATTCTTATGGCAAGGCGTAATGGCAAGGGTCAGAGTATCTCTGAAACGGCAAGACTTGTGTGTTGCTCCCTCTCAGCAGTGGTGAGAATTTACCAACAGTGGTCCGAGGAGGGACAAACCACAAACCGGCGACAGGGTTTGGCTCATTGATGAACTAGGGCAACGAAGGCTATCCCATCTGGTCTGAGCCAATGGAAGGTACACTGTGGAAAAGGTCACACAAAATTTTAATGATGGTTATGGGAGGAATGTGTCACAACACGTAATGCATCACACTCTGCTGCGTATGGGGCAGCATAGCGGCAGACCAATCAGATTTCCTATGATGCACCATCAAAAGCACCTACAGTGGGCATGTGAGCACCGGAACTGGATCTTGGAGCAGTGGAAGAAGGTCGCCTCATCCGATGAGTCCCGTTTTTTTCCCGTCATGTACATGTGCGACATTTACCTGAGCAAGTGATAGCACCAGGATGCACTGTGGGACCACAACAAGCCCGAGGAGGGAATGTGATGCTCCAGGAAATGTTCTGCTGGAAAACTCAGGGTTTGGCAATTCATATGGATGTAAATTTGACATGTGCCACCTACCTAAACATTATTGCAGACAATGTTCATGACAGTAGTGTTCCTTGGTGGAAGTGGGCTCTTTCAGCAGGATAAAGCACCCTGCCACACTGCACACATTGCTCAGGAATGGTTTGAGGAATATGAATAAAGCGTTTAAGGTGTTTCCCCTCCAAATTCCCAAGATCTCAATTGATCATCTGTGGGATGTGTTGGACAAACAAGTTGGATCCATGGTGGCTCCACCTCACAACCTACAGGACTGGAAAGGATCTGCTGCTAACGTCTTGGTGCCAGATACCAGTGGGAAAAATGAATGGAAAAATACCCAGTGGGAAAAATTAAAAATACTTCTGGGTCCAACACTGCTGAAAATGTGTACAGGCACCAATGCACTCTATACCAATTCCCCGCGACCCTACAGAGGATAAGCGGTTTGGAAAATAGATGGAATATACTGCAACAATAATTCATTCTCAAGTGAGAAACAGTTGTAGTCCCACCTAACAGTTAAAAGAGCCAATTGCCTTATTGATAGAGTCATTGCATTACTCAGAATGGTGGTTGTAGGAATGGAGGTTCCACCTTTTATTTTAAATAGCCAAATACCTATTTGTTTGTCAGATTTTATTCCTGATTTTAATTGTTTTTGAAATGTAATTTTAACAATTTTGATCTTTCACTGTTCGAGTAGAGCTGCACTTGCATGGCTGGAAATAGCTGCTAGGCATTATGGCTGCTGATTGAACTGACTTGCCTAATGGACTTTAAGGTCATGCTATATTGTTATTTGTGAATATAGTCATGGCTAAGGGACATGGGTAGACACAAGTGCTATTCAGCAAAATAATGATCCACTATGGGATATGTCCATTGATATGGTGAACAGGTGTTTCACATCATAGCTGTTAAAGTTACCATGAAATCAAAAGGTGTGTTCCACTTGAATTGACGCTGCGCAGGCCGATCGGTATATGACAACAAAGTTCCATGAGAGCAATTAGACAGCAGATGGTTCCGTTTCGCTCTCGCTGTACTTTGATCTCATACACCGATCAGTCTGCGCAGTGCTGCTTCAAGTCGAACGCATCTAAAATTAGCAATTCTTTTTTTTATTGAATATTGCAATTAATTGTATATTATTTATTCATGCATATCACTTTTTTTATTTTTTATTCATATGCCCTCATAATCTTTCATCAAAAATATTAAATTACCCTTCCCCTTGCAATGACATCTCTTCTCTGATGGTAGGGCTGGACAGTAATCGTTCCTCTCCAAACACTTGTCACTCACATGAGATTGCAGCAATTAGCAAACAGCAATGATCCAGTCAATTCCTGATGGGCAAAATCAAGTCCTGGCTTAAATTTTTTTATCTTGCTCAAGAAGCCATTTCACTCGCATATATACATCACAATAGAAATGCAAAGGTCCTTTTTATTTCCACTTCATCCTGATTTTAATATTTTGTGGATTTTAGCCCAACTGAAATGCTGTTTGGACCTGTGGCAGCCAAGACCAGAACTGTCCATTTTATAACTTTTATTAGTAACACTTTACAATAAGGTTCAACCTACCATGAACTAATGCTTCAGAAAAATACTTCTAAAGCATTTGTTAACTTTATTTTATGTTCATTTTTTTTTACCATTTTCTAATACATTATTAAAAATCAACAGTTGTATCTCTTAATATTATTTAATTGACCTGAGCTAACATGACCTAACAATGAACAATTGTATTTTTTGGTAACTTTACAATAAGGTTAATTAGTTAACATTAGTTAACATTAACTAATAATGAACTGCACTTCTACAGCATTTATTCATCTTTGTTAATGTTAATTTCAACATTTACTAATACATTATTAAAATCAAGAGTTGTATTTTGTTAACATTAGTTAATGTGAACTAACATGAACAAACAATGAACTGCTGTATTTTTATTAACTAAAATTAACAAAGATTAACAAATACAGTAACAAATTAATTGCTCATAGTTAGTTCATGTTAGTTAATACATTAACTAATGTTAACAAATGAACCTTATTGTAAAGTGTTACCGTTAATATAGATTAATAAATACTGTAACAAATGTATTGCTTATTGTTAGTTAATGTTTGTTCATGTATTAACATTACCTAATGAGACCTTGTTGTAAAATGTAACCCTTTTTTGTTGTGTCAAAAAACGGAAGTTAAACAGGGATTACAAACTGGTTCTCTATATTGCTTATCAGACACATAAACATAATATGTAGCCCCATCCACCCACTATGGGTGTTTTATAATCTTGCTCTCTCTCTCGCTCTCTCAAAAAAAATAAAAAATTTGTCTGGTCTGGACAGACAAGGTTTTGGAGCAAGATGAATCCTGCTTTGAAGTGAAGTTTGTGAGATATACTTTGAATGGACTTCACAGGATGTTGTGACAGTATCTGTCTGTGCTGGTTTCATTTTTGAGGATTAGATTTAGATCACACTCTGCTTAGGAAAAGAAACCTACAGACAGAGTAACTCAGCAAGCCAATATTTTAGCAATTAAGATCTCTTTACTCCTATAGTTTCATCTGTCAATACAAAAGAAGCTCGGACCAGAGCGCTACATCCGTTTGCACCACTGGAGTGTTCCCATTGTGCTTTTGTATAAAACAGCAGCATATGGGAGTCGGACAAAGCATTATTGGATCTGATTTCATGGGCAGACCTTTCCATACCCATGCTAGTGTTACCTCTTTTAGACATCATAAAAGGATAGAAGAATGATTGTTCTGTGACCACAAGCTTTCCATGTGACACATGTGCATCATCTCATTTGTCCATTTCTGTCTATTCTTTTTGCTATTTTTGAGTCGGGGGTTATGGGACACCCCCGGCCCTGACCCACGAGGCCGCAGGTTAAGAGGTCCATTCCTGGATGCTGCTTGTCCATAGCCATCGGGGGACTAGAATCAGAACCAGACAGGAGGCCCACCATCAATGTGCTCCTATTTGACCTCCAGATCAAATGTGAGTCAACAGATTTCACTCTTTTGGCTTTAACCTTGTAAAATTGTTTCTTAATATAGAAATCAATTGCTTTTTAGTATAAGTGTTTTAATTATTTGAACATAGATTCAAGTGACAAAAGGATCAATTATGTGACACAATTTTTTTGTCCTATCAATTAATTTATTCAAAAATACATTAAAATGCAAGTAGTTTTGCATATTTTATTATTATTTTTTAGAAAAAATATTTTAACAAAACATTTTCACTGCACATGACACAAGTCATTATAAATTGAGCTTTTCTTGTAAATGGTATAACAATTTTTCAAAACCATATAAAACCAAAGAGAAACCAGAGTACAAATGGAACTTAGCACATATGTTTTAAAATATATATATATTTTTAATCATGGACAGACACTGTGTCATTGACCCAAATGTCAGCTCTTTCAAACTTGTACTAACCTTTGCCCTTGTTGAAAATTCCAAACAACCCTCTTCTAATGTTAGCAAATCATTTCTTTCAAGCACGTCTGTCCACAACTGATAAACCTGTTTGTTTCACTAGAACTGATGCTACATTCAAATTAATGATGCACATGCTACTCTCTGTGTTTGTTTAGCTGAAGGTGTGAGAGTAGGAGGAGAGGTGAGATGGAGACAGAGGAAACAGAAGGACGCACTTTAGTGCAGGTGATCAGTGAGAAGTACAGCCCAGAAAACTTCCCATACTGCCGTGGGCCAGGAGTTGGAGTGGTGATCCGGTCGAGTCCCCAGGGCTCACCTGTCAAAGGTCAGTTTTATTTTTGGCTTTAGGTGAAATGCTGAGCCTGCTAGTTAAAAAGGGTGTGTTAGATATGATCTGGATCCTTCCTGACACACTAGTCGTTGCCATTTAACACTGTTTTGCTACGTTTGTAGAACTGTTAAAGAGCATTTATTGTTAACATTAAAGTAATGTATTCTAGGGCCAAAAAACTAAAGGTTATTCCAAAAATATGAAGTTAATCCTGTAAATAAATAATGTTTAAAAAATCCTGTACTGGTAAATATGTTTGTATCTTCAAATTTTAATGAATTTTCATAATTTACATTAAATTGTTATTATAGGTTAAGACTAACCTTAACCACACTTTTCAGGGATCCAAAGCTCTAAGAGTGAATGATAAAGACGAAACAGTAGGATGATCATTTCTGAATGGAATCAAAAGCTTGCTTGACTGTGAACAGCTCGTTATAATATTGATTTCTGATTGGTCAAGCCTGTTATTTATAATGTGTTAATTATCGTACATAGAGAATTTTTACCTTTCATTTGCATGATAAGTTTTAACTAATACACAGTGTTAATTTAATGTGAATGTAAGGTGTCTTTTTTTTCTTCTCAACAACGGGGATATCATCTCCCCGTATCCCGCCTCAAATCGAGCCCTGTTTATATCTGTGTGTGTGTGTATTAGATCGTCTGAATCTGCCCAGCATCCTGGTTCTGGATGGTTGTGGAATCACAGAGGCCGGAGATGAAGAGGAGGTGGCCACTTTCTGTGCTCATGTGGTTGAGCTAGACCTCTCTCACAACCAGTTAAAAGACTGGGGAGAGGTGAGAAAAATGTGTTTGTGTCACAAGTTTTGCCTCTGGTTTATTTACATTTGTGTATATAGCGCAAAGAATGTCCCCGTTCAATGTCACTAGGAAATGCTTACTGTGAGATTCAATAATATTCAATTCATTAACATTACCTAATGCATTAGGTATCATGAACTAACAATGAACAGCAATTTTTAATGTTAATTTATGTAGCTTAATTTTTTTAAAAATGTATTAGTTTATGAAGAAATGAACATTGACCAAGACTAATAAATGCTGTAAAAGTATTATTGCATTAAATCATGTTAACATATAGAAACTTATTGTAAAGTATTACCTGATTTCACTAGTCTGATGTTGGTGGATAGGAAAATGAGTTTTAAGGTGTGGTCACATGTACCATTGCTTGACAAAATTTTTACTGAATCATTTCCCTACATAGATGTAGCATCGGGTTCAGTTTTTTTTAGACAATTTCACTACATTGACCAACAGAAAACGGCTTGCTTGCTTTGAAAGTGACTTCTGTCTGAGCAGTGCTTTGTGTATCACTACACTTTTAACTGTGGACCTTTTTTGCTGGCCTTATTTGGCTCACGTAACCGCACCTTTACTTTGACAAGTCTATTTTATGCACAGGTGAGACTGTAACATTCAAAAGTACAATGAAATAGAGGTCTGCGACCTTACACAAGCTCGACAAGACAAACTGGTTGGGTTCGGTCAGTTATTTATTCTTTTCTCTCTTTTTCTCTCCTGTAGATAAGTAAGATCCTGTGTAACATCCCTAATCTAGACTTTCTCAATCTGAGTATGAATCCACTGAGAGGGTCCAATCTGGATCCTGGAACTGCTGAAGCATTCTCAGGCCTCCGCCGCCTTGTGCTCAATAACACACATGTCACCTGGGACATGGTGCACACACTTACACGAGAGACCCCAGAGTAAGTGTGTGTGTGTGTGTATGTGTTGCTGCCCCCTGCAAATTATCTAGAGCTTTTTCTTACATGTCTGTGTTTTAAGTGTTTTTAAGTTATTTAAGTTTAAGTTATTTATGATTTAGGTGTGCATTTAATCTCTGCTTTGCACATTTTTTCCAAGCATTCATTGTAAGGACAAACATGTTGTACCACCATAAATTCCCACCAGTTGTGGTTTAGCTGATTAGCAAGACCTTGTTAGCCCCTGCTGATAGATTACTTAACTAATTCTTGGGCCAAAAAAAAAATTACATTTGACAGGCATTTTAAAGGAACACGCCACTATTTTTGAAAATAGGCTCATTTTCCGACAGTTAAACAGTTGAGTTTTACCGTTTTCGAATCCATTCAGCCGATCTCCGGGTTTGGTGCAGTTTAGCATAGATCATTGAATCTGATTAGACCGTTAGCATCAGTGCCTGAAAATAGTCCCCAGCTAGGTAACTTCCAACGTGACTGGCACTAAGTTTGTGTAGTTGCAGAGTTTCAGCCGGCAAATTGGGTAGTGGCTGGATCTACCTGTGTGCGATTAGCCATAGTTATGTGCGTTGTAAAGGGCTGTGGTCACGTTGGTTATGTTAATGGCAGTTAGCCTATTTTCATGTGCTGCGTAATATCATTGCGCCTGCTGCATCCATGGTATGGCAGCAAAGTTCCTTGATTATTACGCCGGAATGAGAGTATAGTTCCTAGCCATATCGGCCTAGAAAATCGCAACTTTTCATTTTCTGTCGGTCTTAGTACACGATGTAACTACAGACGAATCAAGTTTAAATAGGAAAAATATTGAAACTCTTTGGTCATTTTTGAGCGAGATGCTAAGGATCTAATCAGATTCAATGATCTTTGCTTAGCTGCAGCTAAAAGTGCTACCGCCAGACCCGGAGATCGGCTGAATGGATTCGAAAATGGTAAAACTCAACTGTTTAACTCTAGGGCAGTTGGAAAATTAGCCTATTTTCAAAAATAGTGTTGTGTTCCTTTAAAGTAGCCATATGTAATGATATTTTTTGTAAGCAACATAGAGTGAATGTTTTGCCAGTGCCCGGTTTGTTTTGGAGGGCTACCAAGTAGTGAAGCAGTTTTCCTAAAATATTTTTTCCCAAGAAATAAAAGATTACACCAAACTCACATGTTTTTTGTTTATTTTAATGCACTTTTTCTTTTTTTTTTCTAAGACAGAGACTTATTTTTAATAGAGATTATTTTTAGCATTGTGCGGCTGCCGTATCCTACTAGTTGCAAGAAGTATACACACCATTTTGTCATGCACTAAATCTTGTGTGTTTTCTTGTGGTTGTACTTATGTAGGCTGGAGGAGTTGTTTCTGTGTCTGAACAAGTATGAGAGCGTGAGTTTGTCATCTATATCGTACCCATCCCTGCGCCTGCTGCATATCACAGATAACCAGCTGCAGAAATGGGTGGAGGTGCGAAAGCTGGGCCTTATATATCCAGGCCTGGTGTCTCTTATCCTGGCAAACAACTCTCTCTCGTCTATCCACGAGCCTGAGGACTCCCTACATAGACTCTTCCCCAACCTGCGCAGCATAAATCTACACAACTCAGGTGCTGCATAAACACCATCTCTGTAGACAGAAGGATTTAAAAGGATTTATGGGAATAAAGAAAATATAGTTACCAGTAAATGTAAAATTTATGATCAATATCTGTATGAGGAGCAGACCAAAAAGTTGTAATTCATTGAAAATTTTTCCCTCCAGCTTCAATGCAAGTCATCAGCTTTCTGTGTAAATATTTTTAAGTACCTCTCCTAAATAATCATATAGTATTAAAAGGTTAGTTTACCCAAAAATTAAAATTCTGTCATCAATTACTCATGTCATTCCAAACTATAAGATATTTGTTCAGTAATTTATAAATTTTTTTTTTTTGGTGAACTAACCCTTTTATAGATTATTAGCTAATATTATGTATTTGTGCTATTTTAGGTCTAAGTCGCTGGGAGGACATTGAGAAACTGAATTTCTTCCCAAAGCTTCAAGAGGTCAGAGTGATGGGTATTCCTTTACTGCAGCCCTACACCGATCAGGAGAGACGTTGTCTTATGGTAGCACAGTGAGTAAATGTACAGTACACAAAAGTAGCCACTTTTGAAATGTGCAATTGTTAGATATGATTACGCAAATCAGTGTGGCCACCAATATGGAATTGTACATGTCAATGCATTCATGCACTCCCTTACACACACACACACACTTATCCTTCTGCTGTGTTTTGTAAGGTTGCCTAATGTGACTGTATTGAACGGCAGTGTTGTCACTGATGGAGAAAGAGAGGATGCAGAACGCTTTTTCATCCGTTACCACCTGGACTGCCCTGAGGATGAGCTACCACAGAGGTAACCCCCTTACACCACCACAGACAATATACACAACTCTTTCAATCTCTT
This sequence comes from Anabarilius grahami, assembly GCA_003731715.1. Classification (NCBI taxonomy): domain Eukaryota; kingdom Metazoa; phylum Chordata; class Actinopteri; order Cypriniformes; family Xenocyprididae; genus Anabarilius; species Anabarilius grahami. The sequence goes on from RJVU01049572.1 coordinate 2,337,318, forward strand.
TCTTTTTAAAGAACTATATACAATAGATCTTAGAAAATGACTGGTGTCTGTATCATGGAAATATATATACACTCACCTAAAGGATTATTAGGAACACCATACTAATACTGTGTTTGACCCCCTTTCGCCTTCAGAACTGCCTTAATTCTACGTGGCATTGATTCAACAAGGTGCTGAAAGCATTCTTTAGAAATGTTGGCCCATATTGATAGGATAGCATCTTGCAGTTGATGGAGATTTGTGGGATGCACATCCAGTGCACGAAGCTTCCGTTCCACCACATCCCAAAGATGCTCTATTGGGTTGAGATCTGGTGAATGTGGGGGCCATTTTAGTACAGTGAACTCATTGTCATGTTCAAGAAACCAATTTGAAATGATTCGAGCTTTGTGACATGGTGCATTATCCTGCTGGAAGTAGCCATCAGAGGATGGGTACATGGTGGTCATAAAGGGATGGGCATGGTCAGAAACAATGCTCAGGTAGGCCGTGGCATTTAAATGATGCCCAATTGGCACTAAGGGGCCTAAAGTGTGCCAAGAAAACATCCCCCACACCATTAACACCACCACCACCAGCCTGCACAGTGGTAACAAGGCATGATGGATCCATGTTCTCATTCTGTTTACGCCAAATTCTGACTCTACCATCTGAATGTCTCAACAGAAATCGAGACTCATCAGACCAGGCAACATTTTTCCAGTCTTCAACTGTCCAATTTTGGTGAGCTCGTGCAAATTGTAGCCTCTTTTTCCTATTTGTAGTGGAGATGAGTGGTACCCGGTGGGGTCTTCTGCTGTTGTAGCCCATCCGCCTCAAGGTTGTGCGTGTTGTGGCATCACAAATGCTTTGCTGCATACCTCGGTTGTTTCGAGTGGTTATTTCAATCAAAGTTGCTCTTCTATCAGCTTGAATCAGTCTGCCCATTCTCCTCTGACCTCTAGCATCAACAAGGCATTTTCGCCCACAGGACTGCTGCATACTGGATGTTTTTCCCCTTTCACACCATTCTTTGTAAACCCTAGAAATGGTTGTGCGTGAAAATCCCAGTAACTGAGCAGATTGTGAAATACTCAGACCGGCCCGTCTGGCACCAACAACCATGCCATGCTCAAAATTGCTTAAATCACCTTTCTTTCCCATTCTGACATTCAGTTTGGAGTTCAGGAGATTGTCTTGACCAGGACCACAACCCTAAATGCATTGAAGCAACTGCCATGTGATTGGTTGATTAGATAATTGCATTAATGAGAAATTGAACAGGTGTTCCTAATAATCCTTTAGGTGAGTGTAATTTAACCTGTCTATAAAACAAACCTAAATAGCTTATTTTTATTTCTTCATAACTGCAAACCCAAGTCTTATCTGTGACTCATGTTACCCAATTTCCCACAGTTTAATATGTTGATGGGGAACTGTATTTTTTGTTCCCTATCAAATCTGACTAGCCCTATGGTTACTCTCTGCAGTTGTAGTCATTCCCAAATCAGTACTCCTTTACTGGCTAAAAAGGCTATCTGTCAGTTATTAACAGTATAAAAACATCCTTTATGAGGTACAGTATATCTTTTACAAGTATATTCAGCAGGATTTGTATTTCTTTCCAACACCTTTTAATTTTTGAATGTCCACAAAATAGGTCTATATAGAAACATACAGAGGGTCCTACAGAAATGTACCATTTTACAATGGTTTAAAGTCTCGATGAAACTGAAGTAGCTTTTGTGTTGTGAAGTACACCCGAGTCAAACGGATTATCGAAAAAGAAAAAAAATGTAGGATACTTGGTAGGATACTTGGTTTGTTCTATGTATTGGTTGTTGATTGGATGGAAGCAGATCAGCTGAATACAAGCTTGAAGTCGATTGTAAGAAAGAAACAGCATTTTATCAGTCGAAAATCCTGCATATGTCATCAGAGATACTGTCACCAGTATTAAATTCTAAATAATGGGCTGAATAAGTGTTTTTCCATAATTTTGGTTTTCTCTTAGTTACTCAAACACTGAAGTTTAGTTTAGTTATTGCAGTTTTTCATTTGTCATTATTGCTTGTTTCTGAGTAGCTTTCTATTAAAAGTGGTAAAAGTAGTTAAAAGTGGCTTTAGTTGACTTTTTTTTTTTTGCTGCAATATAATAAAATCTTAACAATGGTAGAGCCCAGCCACCTCTTTCCGGCTTAGCAAAAATATCCTCTCTCTCTCTCTCTTTGGCCATGTCTTAAGTATCATGGTGGCCATCCACTACATTCAAACCTATTTTCCTGTCACATCTTTTTCTTTAGTTTGGCATCTCCAGTTATCCAGGTGACGTTTAACTCTCCCATCCCTCATTTCTTCCAGCCTCCCCCTTCCCTCATTGCTTCTGTTTTTTGGTGGACTTTCAGGGAATATTTTGGTGGGCATTTCGGGGGATATTTTGGAGAGTCTTTGCAGGTCAAAGATATGAAAAACAGATCACCCATATTCTTTGCACACCCTATTCCACTTAACCTGAGAGAGTGTACGGAAGACATTTTCAGTGACTGCGGCAAGCCCCAGCTTCCAGCAGGGGATTCTAACCTTTGGGAGACAATGTGTCCACTCTCTCCCTTCTCAAAGACGCCTTTGTACTGGAATACTCCAATCAGAAAATCGATACACAAGGTGGCAGCTTTATTCGTTCTTCCCCTCCTTACATCCCCCTCTCTCCCTCCCTGTTCTTCTCTCCTGCCCCTTTTCATTTGCTTTAGAGGGGATTGAGTTAGCTGGAGGATTTTTTCGAAAGGGGATGGAATGACGTCCCTGACTCAGTCTCTCCTATTTTTTCCGTTGAGCAAAGGAGACGCTGTTTCCTTTGTTCTGGAATGGCTCTTAGACCTAGAGTCAAAACAGTTATGACACAGAAGTTCCCGCTCTAGCTATAGAAGGTTGGGAAACTGGAGATGAGATAGAAGCAGGACATTCTCAGAAATAACATCCTTTTAAAATGTCTAGAGTGTCAGATACTAAAATGAGGTTTCTTACAACCTCTCTTAAACATGTGCTTATGAAATGTGCTCATGATAACATTTAGCAGAAAAAAAGAGAAAGTCGGCACACCATGGCTAAAAAAAAACAAAAAAACAGAAATGTATTGACAGACTCTCACAAAGGTATCCCCAAGATTTGCCTTGGTTTAATTATATTGTGGCCATGATTTAACTAAATTAAAACAAGGGAATGATTTAGTACACTGTGGCCATGAATTAATAAGTTGTGGGATCAATTTCACCCAAAAATTAAAATGCTGTCATCATTTATTCACCTTCATGTTTTTCCAAACCTGTATAAATTTCTTTCATCAGTGGAACATCAAGGAGAAGTTTAGCAGAATGTCTTAGCTGCTCTCTTCCATAAAATGAAAGTGGATTAACCTTTGTTTAATCAAGAAGTCTCTTGAGATTAAATCTCTTTTTGAGAGAGACCTGGCCAAAAAGGCACACCATTAGATTATAACTCAATTAAGTTTAAATGCAACAACTGAACAAAAATTAAATACATAGAATAAAGACATAGAACAAAAATAAAATACATTCATATAAGCATAAGACTGCAAATACATCATACAAAATCCAGCCCATGAATAGCAATTACACTCTTCAGTTACATATTTTTTATCAGCGTTTAAAATTACCCCATGGTAACAAAATGATTAAGCTGTTGTGCATGCTGAAGGTTATACCATGACCAGGGTGGTAAATAAGCAAAAGTCTTTATACCATTTATGGTAATAAAATCTGAACCTAACCTTCAACTTCTTTGGTAAGTGTGAAATAGTGAAGATGCAACATACTTAAGGTAGGCTCACGCTACACAAATTTTGGCTGGATTTTGCTGTCGCAGACAGATTTCCAAGGTCTGCGACAAAACCCCCGGATCGCTGCCAAATCGGTGCTCGTTGCGGTTGCTGTTACTCCTCAAACATGAGCATGTCAGTGACGTGATCTGAGCCTGTCTCCAGCAGTCACAAACTCTGCGATATTTTTAAACCTGTTTGATATTATCGCACGTGATCTTGTCGTGTGAGCAATGAAACATGGTAGACTGCTCTAATGATATCATGCACCTTAATGTACATGAATGCAAGGCGACAATTTGATCATAATTGTTTTATACTAATAATCTAACAAGAAATATATTGTTAAATGGAAAATAAGTGGTCTTTGCTCTATACTTAACATTATGATATATTTTATTTACCATCATTTTATTCTTTCTTTCTTTCTTTGTCTAATCTTTTTTTCTGTACATATGACTTGGGCAGCGACAGCACATGAACGGCTCTCTAATGTCTCAGGTGAATTCATGTGCGAAAATGTTTTTTTCGTTGTTGGTCAGGGTTGCCGCTTGGCCAAAGATCTTGTAGGTTGTGCACCTTATCGCCATTGTGTTGTGTAGTATGAGCGCTGCTAAGACAACAAGAAGACTACAGACAACAAGAAAACTTGTTGTGTAGTGTGAGCACCATGGTGATTCATGTAGTCTCATAGTTCTGTAGTGTGAGCTTTCCTTTAGTGAAGATGCAACTAGATAGTAGATTACAGTATCATCTACAAAAATATGCATTTTAACTGTAGGCAAGTCCTTCATAATATTATTTATAAAAACAGAAAATAGAACAGGTTTTTCTGTAAGGGTATATTTTTTGTTTGAAAGAAGAAAGAAAATCACAAGCGTTTCAAAAGACATGAGAAACCTTTCATGAATGAGTGAACTATTTCTTTACAAGTCACTTTTTAATTTGTTTCTTCCTGTGCCCACCGGGACCACTTTCTTTCCAATTCCTATGTAAACTAAAACCGAGTTACACTAACCCTCATTTCTGACCTCCTCACACCATCCACATCCTCTATATTTCTTTCTCTCTGTCCTTTTCTGTCTGTTTCTCTGGAGGGAAAGCCATTTTCCCAGAGGGATGAGGTTAAGATGAGAGTTGGCACTAAAGGGTGAAAGGGCAGGTGCAGAATTAGATGGTAAACTCTAGATATGGGTTAAGGTTGCCCCCTTTTTGAACCCAGCCTGCCCTTGCCCCCACCCCTTGGGTGCAGATCAGAGCTTAGGCTATGTTACCGACTCTGTGATAAAACTCTGAAAGAGGGCAAAGATCTGAGAAACAGAGAAAGAGATGGACAGAAAGAAATTATGCCTCTCTGACCTCAAACACACCTTTAGACTGGGCCCTCTTTGAATACATGAGACTTAACCAGTGCAGAGACCCATTCAGCCTAACTTATAAAACTCAAACTGTGGTAGCATAAAGTAATGGATAGAACCATTTGAGAGACTTTCAAAGTGATTTCACAGTAACCTTAGTCGCATTTACGGTTGCTTAGACATAAACTTTAGGTATAAGTATGCATGGGACTGTTATCTTTATAACACTGAAAAGATATAGAGATTTGAGCGCTGACTGGTGTAATTCAAACCCTTCACTGCTTGATTGCTCACATCGATTTTCTAGTTGAGGCCTATATATGTTATTTAGTGTATACTTAGGAATATCTTTCCGAAACTACTTTATAGGCACTAGAATAGCTATTTGTACTGTCCTGCTAGAAAAAAGTGTTAAATACTTTACTTTAGCTTTAGTTTAGTTGTACCAAGGCTGCCAAACAGATTGGTCCTACTCACCCTCCATTAGGCAGCTGTGAGGTACGCTATTTACATAGTGTAGCCTATATAGGTAAGAGGGTGAAATAGGTGAAGGAGTCCTATACATTCAACAGCCTTTGAGTAACTAAAACCTGAGCCGTGGCCATTGGCACGTTGATCCTCCCTGGGAGTAACTGGAAACACAGGAATGATAGCAGAGTAGAGGAAGCAAAGACAGGGATGAGAGGAGGAGAGTGTGAAGGAAATGAAAGGGGCTATTGGAGTAACCATAGCCTGGGACCTTGTTGACATTTTGATGGTGAACGACAACATAGGGGCCTAGAGGAGAACAAGGATGTAAGAAGGCAAATGTATAGGGAAAATCTAAGTGCGTCACTCTTTATAGACAATGAGAAATTTAAGAAGATAAGTGGATGGAGTGACCAGGCTCTTTAGCATTCATCATGGTGGATGTCGATGCTAAATATGTCAAGACAGAAGGATTCATAGACAACATAGACAAGTCTTGTTCCCATTTAAGCATTTACTGCAGTTTCAATGAATTTAAGGGTATTGTGGCATCTACACTGAGACTGTGATAACCTGAGGTGTAGGACCTGGGATAATTAATAATGCTCACTTCAAACAGGCAGCACATATTTATTTTTGCATATCCAACTCAAACATTTCTTTTTTTTTTTTTTTGTAGTATGAACGGGACTGAAAAAAGAATTAAATCAGACTTAAACGCATTTCAGTCTGAGCGATCAGATCAAATTTCAAGTACTTTTTATCGTCACTCAGGACACAACGTGTATGTAACATCATACACAATGTGCAGTAGTGTCTACAGCCAATGGTGTAGCGGACGGGCATGCACTGCGGCCACGTGTTGGGGGGGCCCCGCGTTGAGGGGGCCCCGCGATAACCCCCTGTGCTGGGATGCGATTATCAAGTATCAACAATAACCAGAGATATTGTCAAAAGCATCAAATATTGGTAATATTAAAGGATTAGTTAACTTTTAAATTAACTTTTGCTGATAATTTACTCACCCCCATGTCATCCAAGATGTTCATGTCTTTCTTTCTTCAGTCGAAAAGAAATTAAGGTTTTTGATGAAAACATTCCAGGATTTTTCTCCATATAATGGACTTCAATGGGCACCAAACGGTTCAAGGTCCAAATGACAGTTTCAATGCAGCTTCAAAGGGCTTTAAACGTTACCGGACGATGAATAAGGGTCTTGTCTAGCGAAACGATCGGTCATTTAAAAAATAAATAAAAAAAGTTTAAGTTTTATAAGTACAAATGCTCACCTTGCTCTGTTCTGCGATGCGCATTCGTGACGTCACGTAATACGCAATTACGTTGAAATGGTCACGCTTTACATAGGCGGAAGTACGAGTCAGTGTTTACAAGTTGAACGTGCAAACACTGAGTTAAACGCCGTTTACAAAAAAAGGTAAAACAACTAATGGTTCTTCCATCCTGTGTTGTCAGTGCCATCAGACTGTCATACCCTTCTCCAGCAGAACTAAAACACCTCTAAAGGGGGTCGCACACCGGACACAAAGCTCGGCGCCGCGTCTCTGACAACTCACAGGTATCGCACATTATATACGCGCGAACTCAATTTTGAATCGACTCCTGATAGAAGAGCTGCACAATGGGAGTGTTTTACGTCAGCAGGGAAACGTTACATATGCTTTAATATTTCGCACTGAGGTTAGTGTATATGGAAAAATGGCACAACAAAGCAAAATGAAAGAAAAGGCTACGTTTATTATACATTTTTAGACTTTATTCAAGCTGTTAAACTAAGAATGTAAAACTGATGTATCTTTCAGCACAGGGTGAAGTCAGTATGTACATTAACGACAATTTGAGAGAAATATAATATACATTTAATGTAAAACAATGTACATGGCGCTCTGCGGCGCGGCAGGATTTTGAACAACTTCCTGAGTCATAGCTGGGCGCTGCGGACAGGCGCTGAATGTCGCCGCCGGTGTGTACATGGACATCTTGGATGACATGGGGGTGAGTAAATTACCAGCAAAAGTTTATTTAAAAGTGAACTAATCCTTTAAGAAGATATGGCATTTCCAATTAGTGCAGGCCTATTACATTCATCTAGTCTATTATTATTATTAGGTTACTTATTAATTATTACTATTAATAGGTTACTTTTATTATTATATTAATATTATAATAAATTTGCCCCGTAATAATTTTATAGCGCATCACTGCATAACTGACGTGCTGAGGATAATAAAAGATTAGGCTATTAGCTCCTCTTTGAAAATGTTTTACTTTTTTTTTAGGTCTATTATACAATGAATTATAGACCTATAATTAAAATTATTAACAGTCTATAACATTTCCTAACACTGCAGTCATCAATGAAAATTAAGAGCAGCTTTACTTGAAGCACCAACTTTAAAAAACAACCTGTTTAACACGAAATATTATTCTTCTCATTTGTTTCAATAAATGTATGGGCCACAAGAGAAATAATGGAATAAACTGAGTAATATACCGTTACCAGCACATTATGTTCGTCTCTCGTCGTCTTTGAGAGAATATGCTCTCAAAGATGGCTCTCAAAGAATATCTCGGACTTTCGGCTCGCGGGGGGGCCCTGCGGATTTGCGCTACGCCACTGTCTACAGATATGTCCAAATTTACTTCAGTTCACTCTTTTCCATAATAAATCAAGGCTTTTGTCTGGAGGGACAACTGACAACATTGTCCCGGGCCCACTGAGGCCAAATTATTGAGTCTCACTCATAAAAATCTTATCATGGCCCCTGTAGTAAACTACGTGAAATATGCTTTATAGTGAATAGGTGAACAATTTTGGACACTAACGTATGCAGAAAATACAGTAATGACTCTTGTTTTGTTGTCTCTTATTTTGTCTTGTGTAACTTTCAGTTGTTGGAAAAGAAAACAATGCTCTTGGTCTCATGCAACCACCTACATCATTACTATAGCAACCCATGTAGGTATTCTAGATATTGCCTACACTGTCTGAAAAAACTGATCTGATTTCAACTGATGCAAAATGACAGTCAGCCCTAAAGACTGGAAAACACAGATTCCTGTTGTGTGGAATGTGAACAAAGCCTATGATTCTGTATCTCTGCTGTGCCTTTCAAATAGGCATTTACCCCAGGTTCATCCAGGGTGACTGCCACTGTACTGAAGTTGCTTTGGATAAAAAGCCAAATTGCTGACAAGTAAATAATGAGTGAATTTCCTTGGGTCCCAGGAGGTATTGTTATGTTAAGTTGTAGATATTTAAATATTGAGCTAATGGTGATTGTGCATGTTATCTACAGAACCTGAAAACAGATCATGTTGTTTTTGAGACCATCAACAAATGCAGTATCTACAGTAGACTCACTGTATGGCTCTACTATGAAAACTGCAGGGTGGCGACTGTCCAGTCCCATCTTCGAGACTGATCTAAGCACTGTTTGAGGAATCCAAGGCAGCTATGTTATCACAGGGAACACCCATTCGCCTTCATTTAAGGAGCTTAGCCACACTAAATGAGACCCTTGAGTGAGACTGTTCTTTCTCTCAGACAGAGTGGCACTTTGTATAGAGGGGGCAGTATTCCCATGGTGAAGGCAGGGAGCCACAGGCACCTACCCAGGCTCAGGCTCTGCTTTGTGGGGAGACTTTTCTGGACAGGCTGGGGAAATTACTTTGATTGGCTGTGTCGGTTACTGTAGCCCTCTAAAGCTAAAAGACTTTTTTTGTGGAGATTTTATTTAATTGTCCCTGCCGATCTCCTCTTATCTTTCCCACAATCCTTCAGCAAGACGGGAAAGAAGGGAGGGTAAAAGGGGTGGTGGTGAGAACTTTCTCACAGTTTAAAAACTCAGTGTGCTTTACAAACACACAAACAGGTACACAAATACACAACCACGTCTTCACACAAAAACACAACTCAATGGTCACTTTTTTTGGTGCATTGATATTAATTTCGCCTTTAAAATGATTTAGAGGAGATGTCTCTCTTAAACATTTGACTGTGATTGACATTTTTTATGAAAATGACATAAGTCAACATGCCAGGTTTTGCAAGCATATATTAAGTAGAAATGTGCTTTACATGGGCTTTCGTAGCCCATTAGCTCTATTCCAAATCCTTGTGAGTAGACTTGCAAGTCCAGTGCCTTGCAGCTGCCTTCTAAGTCAAGAAACCTCACTTTGAACTGAATTAGAACAATAGGAACAATTTACATAGGCAGCATCTCACACACAATGCGGTCTAATGTAAAAGTATGATACATTTTTGATTCTAATAGTGTTACCATATTGCTAAGCTAACTGATTCCTGCAGCACTCTATAGCAATCATTCTTGACTCTGGTCCTGAGGACCCAACACTGCACATTTTGTGTTAAATAATTTTTAATCAATATTATTGTTTTTATTAGTATTATTTACAGTTTGGCCAAAACAAGTTACTTTAAAAGCAAGCAAAATATTGCTGCCTACAGTCTAGAATAATTGTCTTTGTGAGTATGCCTATGATTATTCAAAATGATTTCTATGTAGGCAGTTCACTAGGTTTTAGAACAGAGCTATTGTATATTCTTTCTGCTTGCTTTCTTCAGTCTTTCTAACTAAAATCCACTCAACATTTTGTTTTAACATAAATGGGTCACTAGGTGTAGCAGCGAAAATAGCATGGGATAAACTCACATGGTTCTGTCCTCACTGCTGTCCACTCTTTTCAGGTACCACACTTTGGTAGCACGCTATGGTCGGCTAGCCCCACTTGCAGAAGTGGATTTGCGCCCTCTCTGCCATGTCCAAGTGGAGGTGCATTTCGGGGACCAGACAGAGCCCCTAGCGCTCAGATTGGATCAGACAGTGGGAGACCTAAAGAAGCAGTTGAGAGCCGTGGTCCAGCTACCTCCAAACAAGATACGTGTGTACTATATCGACCGTCAGCTTGGCTACGCATTAGAGCCTCAGGAGATGAAATATGGAGCTCGAGCACTTCATTCCTACAGTATACGAGATGGAGATGAGATCTTGGTGGTGCCTAAGACACAATGACAGAAAAGAGAGTAACAGCTTGGCACTGTTTGGAAAAAATTAATTGGTCGAGATGTTTCCAGAGTTATTGGAATACCATCTTCCAATAAAGGCAATGTGAATGCTGTGAAGTGCATAAGTCACCATGCCTTATATTTACAACAGAGAAAAACTGCCAATCTGGTTTCCCAGCATCTTCAATCCTATTTAAAAATTGCCCAAAAAAACTAGACTTTGGATCAGGATTAAAACCCCTTTTTAACTTCCACTGCTCTGTGGATGTATGTTTGCTTAAAAATGTGTGGACTTAATCATTTTTATTGATGTGTGTGTGAGACAGCTTCTCAGGAATTGCCCACAACTCCATACATGCCTCTACTCTAAAGAGTATTTTAACATTTTTCAAAGGTGCAGTACAGAATATTTGCCCTCTTGCGATTAAGGTGTAATTAATTGGGGGGGGGGGTA
>RJVU01049572.1:2348463-2369258 GCA_003731715.1 Anabarilius grahami
AGTTATGGTAATGATGTGAGTTGGGGCTTTGTGTCAGCTCCTCAGCATAGATGAATATGATGTTTGAGGCACAGGCACTAATTTTATAAGAGTGAATGTCATTAAGAATGTAAATCTCACCCCCTTCTAAAAGTAAGACATAATGTAAAAAGTAAATAAAAACAAAAAAGACAAATATCCATGAATAACATCTTTTGTTGGAGGTAACTGTCTTCTAACAGTTGTTTTGACTCATTGTGAACAATAGTTTTTTATTTAAATCATGTTACAAAAGTTAGGCAACACTGATATTGGACATAATGATTGTTAGATATCTATTCATGCACCTTCCACCGCATCATACACAAGCTGTAACAATCAGACGTTATTCTCTTTATTTACAGATGTGATTGAAATTTTGACCCAACAGCTCAAATTATAAATCATTATTATAAGATAACCATTGTGAGACAGGGTAAGGCAAGGCGTACTTGCTAAATTTTTTTTTTAAACAAAGCATCTTCCATACTTCAGCTTTAAGAATCTTGGTAACACAATACCAAGATATTTATACTCAGTATATGAACATACAGTATAGTGTTGTACAGAAATAACATAGTCACTGCACCTAATTTACTTGTGTTCCTACAATGAGGTAGGTGTTCCCAGATATACTATACATGCTTCTCTCTGCATTGCTACATTGTCCATACACTGCTCTACATTTCCGAAGAAACCCTTAACAATGGATAGACATTTTGGCTAGACTTGAAAAATGCCAAAATTACTGAATACAAGTTAAATATCTGTAGATGCATATTGTGAATGTTTAGAGAAGGGGAGACAGAAACTTTAGGTGTTTTGGCTACCTGTGTTCTTAACATAGAGTTAGGGCCATTAGATGGGTAGGTGGTCTGGCATGGGGGGAGGGGGGTATATAGAAAGTGAGCTCTATCCTCCAGCTGTAACACCAGCCACTTCTTTTCTGCTTGAATTACAACAGGGTCACCTACAAGCCTGAAGCCCTCTAAGGTTTACACACTTTACATTCACAAACTTGCCTCCCCCTATTATGACCACAAACTGACTGCAATCCTCTATTCATCTGATAATCAGGCATGTTTTCAGAAAGACCTCTGCAACCTCTCTCATTAGTGGAAAGATTCTTTGGAGTATGTAGATGCCAGACTCTTATTGATGTGCAAAGCAGAGCATGTGCTTTTGGGTGCATTTGATTATTATCACTCCCATTTTCCAGACAATGAAAACTAGAGGACCAATAATAATGACAATTCAGTAATATTTAATTTTTAAGGTTTTAATTAAAAAATGTTAAAAGTACTATCTGGAATAATAGATATGTAGATATGAGTAGATTATTATTATTTTTTTTTTAAGTGGAAATGTGGACCACTTTGATTTATTTCATTTGGACAGGCTTTTATTTTTTTATTATTTAAAAAAAATCTTGATATTTTAAAGGTTTTAATGGAATTTGAAGATATTTCTTTTGTCATTTGTTGAGCGTGAAACATTAAGGGACAGCCTTACACAAATAACCTCATTCTGTCTATTTAATAGCTAATTAAAATTAAGTTAAACTTAAACCATGCCCCCTCAAACTGAATAATAATCCGTTGTAAAGATTTCATAAAGATTGTGGGAGTAGATTTAACAATTTAACATTCAGTATTTATGGTCTTACTTTTTAACCACAGTCAGCACATACCAGTCTATACATTTCAGGAATTGGATTACCAGGGCTTTTTCTGTTCACTCCCATACCATTTCCTAGCAGAATGGCTCTAATGTTAGAATGACTGATATAGTATAGACTCCCTCTCTAGTTACCAAGCTGTCTCTATGCAACCCTATCCCAGAGGAAGGTGTTAACATTGAGCTCAGAATCCATTAGGGGCTCAGATTAGCTATATTATCACTATTGATAGTGGAAGAGCCTGCATGATTATTGTTGGTAGATAGTTTCAGTGTAACCGCATATGTCACACTGATGATCTGTTATGCTGTTAAGTCCCATCACTGTTTCAGTTTTGTCCTATCACTGGAAATTGAGCTTAATTGTCATATTTTTGCCCAAATCCTATGATTATACCATATTGTTGCTACATTTAATTAACTTCTCCCTGTGTAATTTTATTCTTCACTGATAATTGGAAATCCCTTTTAATGCTTACTAATGTCCTCATTTGGATAATAATTCTGCACTATGCCAATGTCTCACTAGATAGAAATGCATGTTTGCTTTCGTTCTCATATACAAACCAGAGTCTGTGTGCTTGGGCACCCCTTTTCTCCCGTCTTTCAGCAGTACCTGTGTCTCTACAAGTTTCTCATTGCTCATATTTTGTTCTCATTGTGTTCTGGTTGTGGTGATGACACTTGATCCTCTCTGTTCTGCTCCCAAAGGACATCTGGCCTTAAACGGCAGGATGTTAACAGAGCAGGTGCTGACATATTTACTTATTGATGGGTCTGTATAATGGTGTTTTACAGAGTGTAAAGAGGGCCTTTGGCTTGTGCCATGGATAATAATTCAGTATTAATGATTATGTGAACATTGACATGGAATATTGTTGTAAAAGGTGTGTCATTTGTGTTACAAGGAATAATGAAATTTTACCATTATGTGAAGTTCTGCAGAATGCCATACTGAAAAATTTTAAGAATAAACAGAAGCCAAGGCTTTGCATGAAATTCATTGAGTCTTAATGTCCCCCAAGCTGCTACGGTAATGAAGTTTCCCTTTTTAATGACATTTGTTTTATTGTTAGTGGACTTAACATTACATGTTTCATCTGACATGAGCAGAGATGTGTTAATGTTAATTAAGTTAACAACAGTACCCAGAGATTCCCATGTTATGTCCTGGCTCAGCTGGTCCAGCTGTTGAACATGCAAAACTGGTAGAGCTTAAAGGGTTAGTTCCCCCAAAAATGAAAATGAAAAAGAGAATACTTTTTGTGCGCCAAAAAAAACAAAATAACGACTTTTCAACAATATCTAGTGATGGCCGATTTCAAAACACTGCTTCGAATCTTTTGTTTCGAATCATTGGTTGAGATCGCGTGTCAAACTGCCAAACTGCTGAAATCACATGACTTTGGCGCTCCGAACCACTGATTCAAAAAAAAAGATTCGAAGCAGTGTTTTGAAATCGCCCATCACTAGATATTGTAAGTCGTTTTAGTTTTTTTTGTTTTTTGGCACACAAAAAGTATTCTCGTTGCTTTATAATATTAAGGTAGAACCACTGTACACACATGAACTGTTTTAAATATGTTTTTAGTACCTTTCTGGGCACTGAAAGTGTAAATTAACTTGCTGACAATAAGCCTCACTGAGCCATCGGATTTCATATCTTAATTTGTGTTCCGAAGATGAACGAAGGTCTTACGGGTGTAGAACGACATGAGGGTGAGTAATAAAAGACATAATTTTCAATTTTGGGTGAACTAACCCTTTAATGACCAGTATACCCTGGTGAATGTAAGGTGATGGTAGTTTTTCTAGATAAGGTGGTGTGTTGAGGACAAATTGTATGAACTTCTGTCATGTTTATTTCACCAGGAATTATTTCACCATGTTTATTTCACACCTGTTGCCTTTTTTGTTGTTTGCTGTGCTTTCTTGTATATGCTCCTCTTTTGTTGTTGTAGTTGTTTACTCAACTTACACTAGGGACAAGCCGCTGCGGAGACCTTACCAAGAGCCTAGGCAAATGCTAGCATCCAACTGGAGTCTATCCAGCCCGACAGCCACAAGCTAGCCTGCCACCTGGATCACCACAGTGGTTTGGCTGATAAAAAGCATCATGCCTAATTGGTTTCACCACGTTTGTAAGTGCTGGCCTATTCCTGTCACGCCTACAGGTGAAAGCTACACGTGTCAAATCTGGCATCGCTGTCACACTCTCAGACTCACCCACAGCTCTGTCCAACCAAGGCTTAAAACTTCCATCTCCTTAGCGGCCTTACTATTGGGCAGCATAGCCTCCCAGAGTGGAGCTGTAGCCAGAGTTCACTGGTGGATCGGCAACACAGAGAGTTGTGCCAATCTCAGGGAAGAGGAACAAGGGGTTACCAGGGCATGAAAGCAGGGGTGGGCTACAAAGGCAAGGTCACAGTGGGAGCTGCTGAGGGATTTGGTGTGTTTTGGATAGGTGGGGGTTTAAGAAAGTTTTTTTTATCGCCTTACTCTGTAGCTAGAGCAAAAAGAACTGGCTGGGCAACTAGTAGTCTGATCTACCCTGTGCACCATAAAGCAAGGAAGGCTGAAGGAAGCTCATTGTGTGGCCAGGAGGGGGAGATGTTTTCTGAGAAGGTTTGAGTTACCTTAAGGGGGCTTGACATTGTTGAGGAAAGAAAATGAGGGCAAAGCAACTGCTTGGCAATAGATGCATCAAGGGGGTTTGGATGAAAATTAAGATATTGGATGACCCAGCCAGGTTTTTGTCCAGGACCTTTCCAGCATACAGGGTCAGGCCTGGTGGACCTACCAGCAAGCAACTGCAGCATTAGTGCTCTCATCTATGCTTGAGTTCTTTCCCACGGAAGCTGTTCGATGACTCCAAAGGTCCTTGTTGTACCCGTTGACATTATGGTAATTCAGTCAGCCTGATTCCAATCTGCCAGGTTTGTTTGGCAGGTGGTTGATGGGGCTTACAGTTTGCGATTACATTTTATCAGACACTTGACTCCAATGCCCAGACAGTGGAGTTAATGCTTATCACCAAGCACATAGCCATCTCTTGTTCTTGGTGGGACTGAAACTTTGTAAAGATTTGGTTGTAAAGATGCAGGATTATCTCAGCTGAGTTGACCTATTCCACAACCACAATGTTTCTGTTTGTAGGTCAACATGAAGTAGAATGAGGGACAAATAAAAAAAAAAGAAAGACTGAATGATAAACCCTATTAGTAAGCTAATTACAACTGCAGAAGGAGATGATGGTGAGAAGATAAGGATTGCTGTCTCCTCCTTGTCCTTACTCACTCTTTCTTCTGTATCTGGTCATTCCAGCACAAGATGATTCAACTGTTCAACAGTCAGTCTGGGACCACATTGCACTCTTTGTCAAATTCTCTGTCCTTGTTATGCACTGGTTTGGTTAAGAGTATGGTCTGCATTTACACAACAAAGCAACAAGGTGTAAAAGAACCCTCCGCTGGGACCCCCACATTGGTCACAGGGAATCTGGGGTCTGCGTCCGTCCAGTCGGCTTTCACACATCCTGCCCCCCTCTGGTATTTAGTTACGTCCACTGTCCTCCTAGAAACAATGCTGAGTCTGACTCAGATCTTGCTCCCATCTCCTTCCCAGACCCTATCACCGTGGATGCACCAATGATTTCCCCCCTTTTTGTCATTATCTCACCACTGCATCTATGGAAATGAGCCCCATTTGGAGACCAATCCAGGGTTGAGTGAGCTGTTGCAAATGAGGCTGTCCTTAATTGGTGCAGGGAGGCCAGTAAGACAGGAGGGGGAGCACTGATTCGCTCACTCACGCACACACATAGAGTGTCCAAGCTGATTCATGTTAATGTGGTAACCCAAGCTCTTCTCCCTTTTTCCAATCAAATAAAGCAATGTTTTTCTGCCGTGTTTTCTTTTGTAAATAAATGCCCCAAGGGTGGGCTGAAGAGCCCCAAAAGAGATGCAGTGGACTGTGCACTAGCTATAGAGAGGGCTGCTATCTAGGGAATTGGAGTTAGATCCAAAGGCCTGACATTTTCTTCAGAAATCCTCTTTGTGCTTACAGCTCTAGTTTCAATATTTCCCTTCAGTTACTAACCAAACGCCACCTTTCACTGGTCCTCAGCTCTACCTCCTTCTCTCATCCACTCTCTCTTCACCATTCTGCTCGTTCTTTTTTTATTCTTTCCCTCTTTCGAAAGTCTCAACCCCACTCTCCATCCCCACCCCTCTCTCTTTTCCTCTGACTCTCCTATCCTCCCCCTTCCCCAAAAAACTGATCTCAGATTAACTTTAACACTATCCCTGGTGCAAAAGGTAGCGCCTGCCTCTGATGCGTCTCCCTTCAGTAGATCCGTACAGGGAACCCACTCTCTCACTCCTCCTCTGTCCTCTCATTCTGGGATCACTTTCTCCAGACTTTGCTCTTTGAAATCAAGCGTACCCTGAAGCACGGATTGGGCCGTGTTTGCCATTCTTGTCGTTGGCGGTTGTCCTGTGGAATTGGACCAGCACAGTGCTCTGTGTGAGTGGAGTATTTAGGAGGGTTTTTCTGGGCTGTCTCCCCCTCCCTTTTCTGCATCCAAGAGCAGAGCCCCTCCGTTCTTGAGACTGTGTTGATGGTACCCACTTGGATGTGACTTAGAGGCTGATGCACAGGTGACGTGCTGAACTTCCGTCCTATGAAGGCAGGTGAGTGCTGATTTCTGAGTTGTGGTCTTTGAACTGGAACTGTTTTGTTCTTGTTTTGTTTTCTTATGACAAATTTGCTGTCTTTCACTCCTTGTCAGTTTCTCACAAGTGATGTTCAGGTGCTCTCTGCCTCTTTTACACCTCTCTTCTCTCTCTTTGTTTTGAAAACACACTTTGTGTGTGAAAATGTAAATGATAGGTTTTACCTGCCAATCGGTAACTAAGAAATTTTGATAACATCTATCATTGCTATTAATGCCAGTCGTCAGACAAGGCAGCTTGTTTGAGATCGGTTTCTGATAGGTTAGCCAAATGAACCCTGCCAGTCTATGTAATGTGATGTGGAGAGCAATGGATTTGCCTTTTGGCATCTCACACAGTATCTCATGGTTCACTTGGGAATCCCATCAAATGCCAGTTTTGTCTGTGCTTTGGTTTCATGACGGAAGATGTTATATAGGACATTGTTTAAATACATAGGCTCACTTCAGGAGACTGGATTTCAGTTATGTTGGAAGGTGGCTATTTTTTTTCTCATTTGGCAGTAGGAAGAAATGGTACACTTCCTTTTTTGTAAGACTGTGACTTAAGTATTCATTCCTAATGCAAGCATCTTGAATTAAAATTTTAGGTTGTTTCCATGGAAGTTTTGAAATGCTTTATTTTATAAATTATTCCTGATTTTGTAAATGAAAAAGTATTTTTTAAATAGTTTTTTCAATATTATTAGTTAATCTTTTTGCATTATTAGATTTATTTCATTATTTTATATACTGATTTTTAAAAATAAATTATTAAAAAAATGAATTAAAATATCTTTACTGTATGATAGTATTCTGCGACAGCTCAATGGTAAATTTAGTTTTAGTTTTCTATCTCTGGATAATTTTCTTACTAAGGCAAAGGTATATCCACACCATCTGATTCATGTTTTAAGATTCCAGTATTGTGTGAAATATGATAAAAACTTAATTAGATTTATATTAGATGCCATGTCTTGGTTAATGGAGCTATAATGACATTGTAAGCTTTAATTAAATTCTTATTTATTTAATTAATTCATTTATAAATCTGACTACATCATTCTGGATTTGTGAAACTGGGAAGAACTTGAGCATACATAATTAACTATAGGGGGAAAAAATGTTTTGCATTGCCTTGCCTACTACAATCAATTTATATAATATATATATTTTCATTTTATACACTTGACATATAAGTTAAATACTAATTATTTAATCAGACACTAGACCTTTAGCAGCATTTTGCTTTTGTATTTACATTAGTATTAGGTTTATTTTGAGGCAAGATGCAAGTTTTCTGTGGAAACACGCTTAAGGCTGAAATAGACTGGGAGAAAATTTGGATGTATCAATTTTAATTAATGTTGCTTACTATTGATTACTATCTGTTCAGTCATTGCACTTTCTAAAAGACATTTGGTGCTACTATTCAAAATATAGGTCCTACCTAAAATAAGAAATCTGGGGTGACAAAGTAGTTCCAGTTGACAGTTTTAACATCAGAATCATTTCAGGTTGTTATCATTTCCGTTCCGTACCTGATACTAGGATTTGAAAAGATGTCCATTTATTTTGGCACACTAAGGCTGGAGAATCTAAAGGGAGTGAAACCCAAACTTCAGCCCCTCAGGGTTGCCGTAAAGACCCTGGCAACTCAAGCCTGCTAAATTAAACCCATTAGCCTCACTGTTCACAGTCCTTTCTCTGATGCCAACAAGTCATAGCACATAAACACTTTGTAATAGACCCTTCAGACGATGGAGAGGAGCAAGGCAAGTTCTCCCAGCCGCGGGCTTACTGGCACTGTGGAGGCCTGGAACTGCATCACCATAGTCCACTCAAACGATAGTGCTGGAGAATGTGATCCCAACACATTGTTCTTCATCACATAATAGAACCTTTTCAACTCAGGGCGAACAGGCCCACCATGGAGAGGGAGAAAGGGGGAGACTTGCCCCCATGGGAGACCTGGGAGACTGCTCTTTAAACCAGGGCAGATTGGAGACAAATGCGTCTTGGCCTAGTTGTTAATTTCTTTAAATAGGCTTATTTTCATGCTAATATTTTTTTTTATAATATAAAATAGTCAAATATTTTAATCTTAAAATAAATTATGTTTGGAAGGCTGGTGCCACTAAAGCATTGCTGATATTTGATGATGAATATTTTAAGTCACATTTTTTTTATCTTGTCTTGTATTTATATGTGTGCACTTGAAGCTTTGTTTACCAAGTAAAATTCCTCTGTGTGTGCAAGCACACTTGGCAATAAAGCTCTTTCTGATTCTCTGTTTCCCAGGTGTTTAGGATGGTCAGAACAGGCACTTTACTCTCTCTGCTCCAGCTTTTCAGCACCCTTGCTCCCAGAGGAGGTTAGTGATGTCCACAACTGCATATAAACCCTCTTCTGCCTGCCTCCACAGGCCCCTCATAAGCATTAGATGTAACAGTGATTGATAGACAAAAAGAGCCAAGGCATTAAAAAAAGAGCTAATCAATTAAATAAAGATGTGATAAAAAAGAACCCAAACCTTTTCAGAGTCTTTGTAAATGACTTCTCTACATCTTATGACCTACATCGCCTATGCAAAAAGAGTCAAAGACACATCATTGAATTTATGTAGTTTAAATCCATTCTTCACAATATATCCAGACACCCTGACAGGGCCAGTTGATCAATGTTTGACAAAGCATTTCCTTTTATCTCTGCTTAGCATTTTCTCAGGATACCCTCTACCCCTTTGGACCAGCCCACAGGGATTTAGAAACCCCTAAGATGGATGATGGCAGCTCTCCAGAGATTCCACTACTAATTCCATTCATATTCTTCAATGTGCCCTATAGGTCCCTTTATGTAAGTGTCCAAAATATGAACAAGAACTGTGAGATAAATCACCAAAAATCTGCAACATCATTAGTGTTCAGTTCAGTGGTGAATTGGGAGCTTGGTGAAAATATTCTTGGTGTTCTTTGTGATCTATTCATCCATCTACTGCTATCTTCTTTTCCCCAACAGGTCAACAACAATGGAGTGATCTCCTTCAACATTCAGGTGAGTCAATTCACTCCAGAGGCTTTCCCCCTCAGTGACAGCCGTTCCTTCATTGCCCCTCTATGGGCTGACGTACATAATGGTATCCGTGGAGATGTATACTACCGTGAGAGCTCAGACCCAGAGATCCTGGAGAGGGCCACTCAGGATGTCAGAAAGTATTTCAAGAGTATGGTATCCTTCACTGCCACCTGGATCTTTATTGCTACCTGGAATCAGGTCACCTTTTACGGAGGTAGCCAGACAACACCGGTGAGGCAAAAAGAGATATATTCATTTTGCCACTGTTTTATTTGCATGACCAATATCAACTGCGCTACTGAGCAGTATGTACTGTTTGATCACCACATGAACCACAAAAGAGAGTAATAATTCTTTTTTCTTTCCAGGTAAATACATTTCAGGCAGTTTTGATCTCAGATGGCCAAGCTTATTTTGCGATGTTTAACTATGGAGAGATCAGCTGGAGCACAGGCACAGCTAGTGGAGGAGACCCTCTTACAGGCTTGGGAGGAACCACAGCACAGGTAATCTTGAAAATTCCATCTGTGATATAACAGCTGTACAGAGGTTACTGTATATTATGAACTACCTCATCACATTCTTCTGGTTCTTTGCATTAGGTCCCTGGGAAATGT
The DNA here is from genome assembly GCA_003731715.1 of Anabarilius grahami. NCBI lineage: Eukaryota > Metazoa > Chordata > Actinopteri > Cypriniformes > Xenocyprididae > Anabarilius > Anabarilius grahami. Next base: position 2,358,562 of record RJVU01049572.1, read on the forward strand.
TTTCACCCTCTGCAAACTCACAACATAATCTCTTTGATCTCATGATTCTCTGCTATGTTTGCTCTCTCTAGGCAGGTTTCAATGGTGGAGATGTCAGCCATTTCTTTAACCTTCCCGGATCACGCTCGAATGAAGTGGTCAACATTGAACAGACCACTAATGTTAACGTGCCTGGACGGTGGTTCTTCCGCATTGATGCAGACCAGATAGACCCAGCAAATGGTTGCAGCTACATTGGTATAACAAAATGCATATAGTTATAGTTAGAGAGAGTTAGATTATATTTTTACATTTAATTAATATTTTGTTCATAGGATATCTTTATGAAATGTGTTGTCTGTTTATTTTGTATGTACACTTTTAATTCAACATGTTATCACGCCATACCCAATCTCTCTCTTCCTCTCTCTGTATTTCTGCAATATTTATTTTTCCAGGACGGTTTTACCGGCGTGGGGAGGTTTTCTGGCTATCAGACCAATGCACACAACGATGTAGGTGTCTTGATCTGGATAATGAGGTCATCTGCCAGGAAACTCCATGTGGTCAATTAGAGACCTGTGAACAAGTGGAGGGGGCTTACTACTGTCAGCCTACCCGCACCAGCACCTGTGTGGTGTTTGGAGACCCCCATTACCACACTTTTGATGGATTTCTGTATCACTTCCAGGTGAAGTATAGGGTTAAAATGAGCCAGTTTCTATAAAAATGGCCAGTAATAGTTATGGACCTTATTTAAGGGAGCACTATTGGCAGTCCTGGCTCACTTTGTGCCCTAGAAAATGACGTATAGGGAGAAAAGTCTAATGGTGTATATACTCACTTTTTTAGCACACAAAGGGACCAAAGTTCAAATCCTGACCTAATATTTAATTTTTTTTTAAATAAACAAAATTGCAATTAAGCTTGTCAGAAAACCATGCATTTTCAATCCATGGGGAAGTGCAGCTTTGATCATTTAATAACTTCAATAATAGTTCAAACAATAACAGGCGACCAGAAGTGAGGGGGCATAGTGACCAAAGTGGCTTGACCAGGCCCCCTATGGCAACAACAATGCTGGCAGCATGACTGGACTGACCACAACTAGACACAATAACCAAGCAACTTATTTAATTTTTTATTATCCAAGTATTCAAAGTGCACTTGGCCCATTAAATGTGCATGATTCTTCTGGAAATGGTAAAGTATGAAATTTTCTGAACCAAGAAACATATTAAAAATAATAAAAATATGAGGATCATCATATTTCACAGATTGATTTTATAAGATATCTGTTATCAGTGGGTTATGCTGGAAGAAAAAGCTGTTTAAGTTTTTCATATATTTATCATTTAGTTTGTTTTTTTGTTTGTTTGTTTTTTGCTTTGTAAAGAACTGTAGGATGAAACTATGTGATCTTCTTGGTCTCTCATCCAGGGTACTTGCTCATACCTGTTAGCTCGTCCATGCTGGGAAATGCCTGGTTTGCCCTTCTTCAGTGTAGAGGCCAAGAATGAAAACCGTGGTGTGACCACTGTGTCCTGGCTACGGGATGTGACAGTAGAGGTGTACAACCACCGTGTGACACTACCCAAAGGGACTCTGGGAACTGTGCAGGTTGGCTCTCTTCATGTTTCAGTCCTTTAAATTTGAAGCTACTCCTCCTACTAAACTGCCCAACTGTACAATCAGTATGAATAGCAGCTTAGTAAATTCTTCTTGCAGGACACAGGCGATATAACCTTTCTCAATGTCTTTTACTTTGTGTTTCTGTTGTTACAGGTGGATGGCCTGATAAAGACTCTCCCTGTTCAACTTCAACTAGGCGCAGTCAAGGTATACCAATCTGGTGTTGCTGTCGCTTTGGAAACAGACTTCGGTCTCTTGGTGACCTATGACGGATTGCACTACGCCTCCATCTCCCTCCCCAGCTCTTATTTCAACAACACTTGCGGCCTATGTGGTAACTACAACGATGACCCCGCCGATGACCCTGTGTTGCCAGATGGCTCTCTGGCAGAGAGTGTAGTGGAACTGGGTGGTAGCTGGCGAGCCGAGGACACAGATTTTCGTTGTACAGATGGCTGTGCCCAGAACTGTAGCTTGTGTGAACCGGCAGCTGAAGCATTCTATTTTCGCTCAGACTACTGTGGGCTGATCAATAAAACTGATGGGCCATTCAGAGACTGCAGGGCTGTGGTAGACCCTACGGCATTTGTGTACAGCTGTGTTTATGATATGTGCAGCAATCGCGATAACATCACCACCTTGTGCCAGGCTATACAGGCATATGCACTTGCATGCCAGGCCCTGGGAGTCACTATACGACCCTGGAGATCACGCTCTTTCTGTGGTGAGTGAGATCAGATGTGATCTTAAGGTTAATTCAATATCTTTTAGAGAGATTAAATCAAGTATACATTACTTAATCCTTTTCTTACTTTCTGTCATAAATATGTCCTTTCTATGCTCTCTTTTTCACTGACCTTCCATTTTTCCATTTGCTATTGGCTCTTAGCATTGACATGCCCTGAGAACAGCCACTACCAAGTCTGCACAAGTGCATGTCCTGCCTCCTGTTCCGACCTGACATCTCACCTCTACTGCACCCATCCATGCACTGAGGGCTGTCAGTGTGACCAGGGCTATGTGCTGAGTGGTAGTCGCTGTGTCCGCCGGTCTGAGTGTGGATGTGAACGTGACGGCCTGTACTATGCCCTAAATGAAACCTTCTGGGCAGGGGAAGGGGGTGAGGTAGGTGCAGAATGCACCCAGCGTTGTGTGTGTGGCCCGGCAGGTGAAGTAACATGCTTCAATGACTCTTGTGGTGAAGGCGAGGTGTGTGCAGCAGAAGTTGGGTTGTTGGGGTGTTACCCTCGTCGTGAAGCAGTCTGTTCGCTGTCACAGTCTCAAATACTGGCCACATTTGATGGGTCCACAATGCCGTTCCCTGATGAGAGCTCATTCTACCTGGTGAAGACTTTGGGACGCTTGCCTGCAAATATTACTTCAGTGGAGGTGAAGATTGGCAGAAAACTGGTGAATAAGGGCCCAACATGGCTACGGCCAGTGGTCGTTAGGGTGGGACATTTGGAAGCACAGATAGGTGGCTCGGATTTCGACTTGATCAAGGTATGCGGTGTGTTGCTTCTAATCTGAAACTGATGCTGGTAAAAAAAAGACTGACTATCTATAGCAATATCATTATTTAAATAGTAGCTTTGATTGCTCCTCAATATATTCTCACATATTGCTGAGACCAAGTTATCTGACTGTACGACATGTTGACTGATGATGTCATACCTCTCTCTGCCCAGGTCAATGGTGAACCATCGATTCTTCCTTATGTCCATCCAGTGGAGCCTCTAATGATATACCGGTCCTCTGGTAATACCACAGTGATTGAGTGGAGTGGTTTAGTCCGCACCCGATATTCACGTCAAGGCCTGCTAAACATCACTCTTTCTACTCTCTTTTACAACACCACCTGTGGTCTCTGTGGTTTCTTCAATGGAGATCCAATTGACGACCTCCGTCTACCTAGCGGAAGGCAGGCCGATACAGCCGACCAGTTTATTGAAGGTTGGAGAGCCATTGCAGATGATCTGACATGCAATGGCGATTGTGAGGACTTGTATCGTATGTGTACAGATTTAAGGCTGTACCAGAGCCCGTGGCTGTGTGGAAACATCAATGACCTGGTAAACAGCTCATTCCTGGCTTGCCACACAGCTGTTAATCCCTCTCCTTTCTTCAGGAACTGCCTCTACAACATGTGTGTACGGGAGGGCAACCGTTCTGCCCTGTGTAACTCCCTCCAGGCATATGCTTCAGCTTGCCAGGATGCTCAGATCAACCTGGGAGCCTGGAGGAGTGCTACCAACTGCCGTAAGAGTGTTGACTGTTTCTCTCTTTTACCATTTCCAACACCTTTTATCATAGTTACATGATTTCCTTTTTCTTTCTTTCATTAGCTCTACCCTGCCCAGAAAACAGTCATTTCGATGAGTGTACATCTGCATGCCCTCTCACTTGCTCTATCCTGGATGATCCCGAGGAGCCGTGCCCTCTACCCTGCTCCGAAGGATGCCAGTGTGAGGAGGGCTTTGCCCTACGTGATGGCATCTGTGTGGCACGTAGTGACTGCGGCTGCTTTTACCTGGGTCGCCAGCTGGCCACCAATGAGACATTCTGGACCGACTGGGAGTGCCAGGAACGCTGCTACTGTAATGGCTCAGACAACAGTGTCTACTGCACCTTCTCACCCTGTCACCCAGAGGAGTACTGCCAGGAGAATGAAGGCATATTTTTCTGCCAGCCGAGGACTGAGGCCATGTGTGTTGTTGCTGGATATGGCCACTTTTTGCCATTTGGAGGTGTACCATTTGACCTCCAGAGCAGCTGTACTCTTCGTCTAGCCACTACTGAGTGTGGAGAAGGGGACGAGAATGGGTTTGGTGGACTAGACAGTGCAGAGACACTTCTGGGAGGACTGCCCATGTTCCAGTTTTCAGTTCGGAATGAAGAGAGAGACACAAGCCAGACTATATGGGTGCGGGGATTTGTTTTGGAGGTCTATGGATATGAAATTGAGGTGTCACGAAGCTTCAAACACACAGTAACGGTAAGATTGTCCTGGAAAATGTGTTGAGATTATGAATAATGTGTATCTTTTGATTTTGTTCTTTTTTTTTTAAACAGGGCCATGTCCAAGAACAGTAATTTGCGTACTTATATGAATTTGAGTGACACAGATAGCATGTTCGTATTTGTTTCGCAATGTGTATAGATGTGATCCAAAGCTGATTTGAATCAGTACAGAATTCACCTGCACTAGGACAGACAGCTACTGATACTTTTTGGCATTTGCCTGAGTGTCAGACATTTCATAATCACAAGAATTCATCTGTTATTCTAGAACACGACCTTTTGAAGTTCAAACTCCTCATTTTTATGACACAAAGTTATTTTAATCAACCAGACAGAAGAGCTAAACCAGGAGTAATTTTTTTCAGGTGAGGGGTGTAATATTTCAGTCAGCATCTGTTAGCATACTGGAGCAGATACAGAGGGAAACTGATAACTGAGTGACGTCTGGAATGAGTTCACAACTCGTCTGGGAGATCTGAGGAACTTTAGATCAAATAAAGATGGAGGGGAGAAGAAAACCTAGTTAGAGAAGAAGAGACACATTGAATCATCAAGAAACTGGCTTTTGGACTCTGTTAAGTATAAATAGAAGATGAACAAGAGATGGATAAAAGCTAGGAGATGAGACAGTAAGGGATGAATCATGTACCAAAAGGGTTGATGACTATTAATGAAACAAATGTGAAAATGTTTTTTTCTCTTTTAGGTGAATAAAGAGCGCCTTTATCTGCCTATAAAACTCGGCCCAGGGAAAGTTAACATCTACACCCTTGGTCTGCAGTTACTTGTGGAGACTGACTTTGGTCTGAAGGTGGAGTACAAACCAAAATACATATTGCAAACTACTTTTTGCTTGTAAAACACAGACAGAAAAAATGCAAAACCTCTCCATTTACGTTGGTTAATAATATCTCTACAGGTGGCTTTTGACTGGAATACTCTACTGCTCCTCACTCTTCCTCGCAGTCTCTTTAATGCCACCTGTGGGCTCTGCCAAGGAATGCCCATTTCTGGTCCCACTCTAAGTGTCAGCGAATGGGGCATGGCATGGGCAGACCGTGACACCTTCTGCCAAGTGGGTTGTGGGGACTCCTGCCCCCGCTGTGGATTGGTTGAGAGGGGCCTGGCTGCTGAGGTCCCCGCCCAAGTAACGGATGCTGTTGGTAACATTGACATGGATAATGGTAACCCAGGAAACCGTTTTCACCTTGCTGAAGGGTTGTATGTTTATGTCGAGCCTGAGGCAGTGAGATTATGTGGACTTATTATAGACCGTGGAGGTGTGTTTGCACGGTGTCACAGCAAAGTGGCACCAGCCTACTTCTATCAAAGTTGTCTTCAGGATACGTGTGTGGATCAAGGTGCGAGAGAGACCATCTGTAATTGGCTACAGATTTATGCCAGTACCTGTCAGATACAAGGAGTGTCTGTCATTGGCTGGAGAAGTTCCACACCCTGCGGTAAGAAATATGTCTTGTCAAAACCTTATGCATATAAATTAGCTAAAGCTAAAGCAAGCATCACAATTATTATTGCTCATATTTGAGGTTAGGGGTTTGTTCTACAGTAAATCGTGAGGCTTATCAAGGAGAAGTGTGCTGTTACTTTTCTAAACGGTCAGACTTTTACCTGATAGATGATAAAATAAAATAAAATGAAATAAAATAAAGAAAACAGACTTAATTTGAAGGATGGACTAGAGCCATTTCTAGAGACTAGAATACCATAGAGACATGGGGGTGGGCTTTTTGACTTGGACCAGTAAGCATCCACTTAAACAGCCAAAATGTACTAGCAACTGCAAGGAAATATTTAGAAAATCACTCAGAATGCCTTAGCAACCTCATAAGTCAAGTCAAGTCACCTTTATTTATATAGCGCTTTTTACAATGCAGATTGTGTCAAAGCAGCTTTACATTGATAACTGGTACATAATTTTGGCTGCACAGCAGCTCTTAAAGAATAGTGTCAATGCAGGCAGATCAAAAGCACTGTTGATTAAATGTCAAGAATACTGTTGAATATCAAATGTCAAGTCAAATGTCAAGTGTCCCCAACTAAGCAAGCCAAAGGCGACAGTTTTTCATACCACATTCTAGGCATTCTAGGCAAGCACCATGCATATTTTCTTCAGGAAATGTAAAGATTTATAATTTTAGTAACATTTATGAGACTGCAATTAATCTATTGAGTAATTTTTATGCATTTAGATGCAAATATTGTTTGCACTTCTAGGGCTAACATGAAAACGCTATTCTGAAACCCCTTAATTCCTGGTGTTACGCTGGCTAACCACAAACCATGGATTAATTTACATATGTTCTGTTTTGCCAGCATAGAAACTAGAGGACATTTTATCACAATCAAAGCCCCGTGAATGTCACACATTTATATAAGCCTTTTTCAGTGAAATACAATACATCTTCCCCTTTACTTCTTAAGAAACTCACCCGTCCAATGAACTCTTCTTGTTTTGCCCTCTCTGTGTGTGTGCCCAGTGCTGTCGTGCCCTGTGAACAGCCACTATTCCAGCTGTGTGATGGTGTGCCAGCCGCAATGTGCCCCTGCACGTGGACAGAGAGACTGTAACCAGTACTGTGTTGAAGGGTGCCAGTGTGACCAGGGCTATGTGCTCAATGGCAAGAGCTGTATCCTCAGTCAGAACTGTGGATGCTACACGGATGGTAAATACTATGAGGTGAGACAGCATGTCACAAAATTGGACAAAGCCAATATCCATCATGAAGCTGTATGACTGTGCAGAACAAATCAATTTGTTCTGCTTGTCAGACATGAAGGATGAAGGGTGGAAATGAGGCTGTATAATAAACATCTCTTAAAATTATTTATACACTGCAAGATTTTAATATATNTATATATATATTTTAATATATTTTTATTAGTGCTGTCAATAGATTAAATTTTTTAATCACAGAGAAGCGAAATTGGGTTAAAGGGTTAGAATAGAAACTGAGTCTTGTCGGATTCTTTTCCACTGGCTGTAGACGTGCAGACAACACCTTCCATGATTCTGTGAAATCAAGGCATAATCAAGCTACGACTTTGTTTTGAATAAGCAACCTCTAGAGGCGAAAACTACATAGTGTGCCTTTAAGACAGCTCAAACATGCATTTTAATCTGAGACTAGACCATGTCTGTGAAGCCGGACATCAGTGTGATAAACTCCGACTTCTAATATCATTTATATATTCTTAATCCAGTCAATTTATCTAAAACTCTCATTTACATAAGACATCAAAACCTGTTTTTGTGAATATATTTTGTGTAGTTACATTGGCACATTTTTTCATGTGTTCAAGATAAAAAAAAAAATTGTTTAATTGTTTTTTATTCTTATATTATATTTTCTTATATTAAGAAATAATAATAATATGGAATTTTAATATTAATTGATCTTTCTGCATATACACTGTTATTCACTGGAATTTAAGATATTGAATTTAGTACACTCAACACCTTAGCAACCACACACTATATCCAAGCACTGTTGAGTCAACTTTTGTATGGGCAACCCCTACTCGCATGTTTTTCAGAAATGTGAAAAAACAAACAAACAAACAAAAAACTAGCATTGCTCTTTTGCTTTTTGTTAGATACATATCCAACAAATGTGTTACTTGTTTTTGATCAATGTACTCTGTCTCTCAGCCTAAGCAGTTGTTCTGGAACAGTGACTGCACTAAACGCTGTCAGTGTATTGGACGGAATCTGATTCAGTGTGACCCACGACGATGTAAATCAGAGGAGGAATGCGTTCTACGTCATGGTGTGCGAGGATGCTTTGCCCGACGTAACCAGCACTGTGTGGCATCAGGCGGTGGCGTCTTCCGTACTTTCGATGGTGCCTCTCTTCGTTTACCTGCCTCATGTTCCTTTGTTCTTTCAACGATCTGTCACAAGCTGCCAGAGTTATCTTTTCAGCTCATTGCCAATTTTGACAAGTGGAGTACACCCAACCTAACCACCATCTCCCATGCTTACCTCTACATCAACGAGGAGAACATTCTCATCTCTGGAAACACGGTCAAGGTAGGAACACAGAAAATGTACTGCAAAGGAAGTATGGGACAGGAAATCACTCAGGTGAAGTGGTCTACAATTTCCTAGGAGAATTTAAAGGAAAACAAATGGTATTTTAAAATGAACTCTCGAGGCCCTCAAGGTCCACTGTCCTGCAGAGTTGAGCTCCAACACCAATAAAACACACCTGAACAAGCTAATCAAGTTCTTTAAGATTACTTGGGGTGGGTCTCAATCAGCTCCCTAGTTCAGTAGTCAGGGCACTGATCAGGGAGTCTGCCATTTTAAGGGCTGTACTTTAAATAATATTATAAGTAAAGTCAGACAGATATCAGTTCTGCTGTTGTTCATAAATACCAGTTGTCATGCTGTACAATGAGGACGTTGTCATGTCACCAGAAATAGAGTCATCAGTGTCCCAATGTGTAGTGAGCCAGTGTCCTTTACTGTCCTTACCAGTGCCTGAATTTGTGAACGCAATATACTGATTCACAAGCTTGGGAGCTAGGGAGCTGATTTAGATGCACCCTAAAACATTGTCCACCTTATTTTTAACGTATGAACAGGCACGGCCATTTTCAATTAAAAGGAATAGTTCACTCAAAAATGAAATGTTGTCATCATTTACTCACCCTCATGTTGTTCCAAACCTGCATGAGTTTCTTTCTTCTGTTGAGCACAAGTCTGTTGTATCTGTTGAAGATATTTTAAAGAATGTTGGTAACCAGAAAGTTGACGGTAGCCATCAACCTCCATCATATTTTTTTCCTAATATGGAATCAAAGACTACCATCAACTGTTTGATTACCAACGTTCTTTAAAATATTTTCAACAGATACAACAACATTTTGTGTTCAACAGAAAAAAAGAAGCTCATACGGGTTTGGAACAATATGAGGGTGAGTAAATGATGACAACATTTTCATTTTTGGGTGAACTATCCCTTTAATGTGTCTGGCTTCTGGTGTCATCCGCTTCCAGTTATTTTTAACTGTACAAAACAGCTTAGTATGCTGCTTAATATTGCAAACTGGTATTTCTTACTATATTATTAATGTATTGTCATAATTATAACACTGTTGTGCAATTTTTACAAAAAAAGGGTGGAAAGGCAGTTGAGTTTGATCAAAACTGACCTTGAGCCAGAGGGCTGAGAAATCTTGCTTTAGAGGATGAGTTGTGAGATTGCCTTTTTTATAGGTTGACTATGAATTTATTATAATGGTTAAGACATTACATGTTTCCAAGCTAAATGCTGAGTTTTTTCTCTTTTACCTCAGGTAAATGGTACGCCCGTGTCCGTACCTTTTGTCACAGGTCTAATGACAAGAGTATCCACATCAGAAGGATTCCTAGTGATTGACACTCCTCAGGACATCCAGGTGCGTTATAACCGATTCAACACCCTCAGCATTACGATGGGCCCACGGCTGCAGAACAAGGTGTGTGGACTGTGTGGGAACTTCAACGGGGACCCCACTGATGATTATATCACCTCTCGTGGAAAACCTGCCGTCAGTGCACTGGAGCTCGCTCAGAGCTGGAAAACCAATGGCATGCAGAACAGGTTAGAAAGAAAAAGAGTGCCGTTATATTTACCACTATTTTCTAATCAATTTCATTCTGTCCTTTTTTTGCTGCAACTAATTTTTTATCCTTCATTGCTTACCTGTAGTTGTGATGAGACACAGTATGTGGCCCTGGCTCAGTCCTGTGATAATACAGCAGTATCAGAGCTCCAGGGGGAGGACAACTGTCTGAAACTCACAGATTTGAAAGGTTTCTTCCAGCCCTGCCATGGTCTGCTGGACCCTCACCCCTTCTACCAGTCTTGCTACATGGATGGCTGCTACAACCACCGTAAGGCCCAGGTGTGCGGCTCCATGGCCGCCTACGCTGAGGCCTGCCGTTCTTTCGGCACACTTACCACCAAATGGATCGCCCAGGAAAACTGCTGTAAGGGGACGCTGCCACCTACAGGATAAGAGGGAGAAGTGTAGGAAGTGAAAGGCAGCAAGGCTCA